>JAAAKQ030012657.1:3165-14772 GCA_010016005.3 Zanna intricata | reverse complement strand
TAGGATGCCAGACAGGCATCCTGTTTATTATCTTACAGTTACTAGATGATAAGTGAATTTTGTAGGATATGAAAAATGTCAAGCCTGAACAGGATATGAACCTGGGATCTCCAGATGAAAGACTGAGACTCTCACTACCTTTTCACCACGGGAAATGACAATGTAGTTTAGAATAATTATGCAATTAGAGATAACAAAACTCAACACCCACAAGAAACAATAAGGATTTCCAATATATAGAGCAAGAAAATTACTGTTAATCCTTATATTCAACAAGTATTAATGAAAAATTTTATGTTAAAACAAGACTTATTAAATAATTAATACTTAAAAAATATTAAAAATTTTATGTTCATTATAAACCTCTAATTTAATAAAATCCTCTTTTTTTGGTTTTCATATTAGGATACCAGATGATGGGTAACACAGTTCATGTCTTAATATCTTTTTTTAAATATTTTTTGCTAGTAATGCATTATTTTAAAAAGTATAATTTAAAAAAAAATCAATAAACAAATTGTTCAATAAAAATACTAACTTTGAAATTTCATGCTGTGTATTCTTTTCTCCTTCAACAGTGAATGGAGATGCACCAGTTAGAAGTTCATATGTAAGAACACCAACACTCCACCAATCTACTGCCTGAAAAAAAAAAAAGAAGAAGTTATTACATTAAATGAAACCATAAATGATAAAAATTTAGTATAGATAATGTATATGAAAAACCAGGGGCAAGCTGACAAAAAAAAAAATTAATTAAAGGGGTAAATATTGAACAAATATTACAATCTAGTATAGATCATCAAATATTGCTAATCTTAATTACCATTTAAATTTTTCTATTCATGAAACTATAGTTTATTTACAAAAAGTAAAAAACACAAAACAAACATTCTGAAACATATTTCAATTTCTTTAGCAGCTTAAACAAATAAAAAATTGATCTTATTTCTTAAATTAAAATTTATTAACAAGAAATGAAACTAGAAAAATAACAGCTGTCTACATTTAAAAATAAATATGTTATTATTAGGAATTCTTTTCAAGTGTTTGTTTTGAGGATTTATGCATTGGGATGATTCTGTTTTAAGAATTCTATTTTAAGGATATCTTCTTTTGAGGATTTTGCTTTGAAGATTTCTGCCTCAACTACTTTTGCTTTTGAGGACTCTAATTCAAAGATTTCTACTTTGAGAATTTTGTTTTTAAGGATTGTGATTTGAGGATTAATTTATGCTAAAATCTACTAAACATTACACACTATTTAAAAAATTCATTCATACTGTACCAATAGATTTAAGAAAATAATTAAACATAAATAAATATTTTATCCAGATCATTACATAACTGAACTTTGTATAAATCGTGTCAGGAATGGGCAGATGTTGTAGTCTATGGATTAAAGTAACCGTCCCAGCATTTGCCTGATGGCAAAGGAAAACTACAGGGAAGAACAGCATCTCAAAATATAAAATTAATTAGTAATATAAAAAGAAGTGGTTACAATAAAGAGTAGTCCGTATTATTACATTGAATAATTTTATAAACTAATGGTGACAGTAATAAGTGAAGAAAAAAAAATCACAACTCATACTAAATATAAATTATGAAAGTATTAACTGAAACTATTTGTTTAAGTTAAAATGAAAATGCAATTAATTTAAGCTATTCTTAACAGTCTTAATTAAAGACTCATAAACAGGATTATGGGTTTCATAAAAGAAATTATGTTAATTCGATTTTAAATATATTGAAAGTAGATCAATCAACCATAATCTTTATTTTATATAAAATTATTGAAATGTCACACTTTATAAAAATATACCTGCTGAATATTTTATAAATATACTGAATAAATTACATAACTTAATAAATATAAATGTATTGTATATTTATAATAAAAGATATAATATAAAATACAATAAATTAATATTTTTTTTTTAATAAACAAAATGTGTTTTGTTCAACTTTAAAACAAAACTCAATAATTTATCTCAGAAACTTATTTAAACTCTCCCAACCACATTTTGATGAGGTTTTTAACATAGTAGTACATCTAGTCATAAAGGTTAAAAAAAAGAAGTTTAAAGTACAAAGGTGAATCATTTAAAATTTATAGAGAATTAGCTTTAATTCTGAGTATTTAGCAGTAAACAAATTACTATAAACAAATATGAATATACGTGAAATATTTGTAACATAATATTTTCAATATTGTAAAATAGTACAAATAGTACTGAAGTATATATAATCTTTTAATAATTATATGATGTTGATAAGATAATATTATTTGTAATAAAACTTTGTTTACGAACTGAATAGATAATCTCTTAATTCAGCCATGGATAAAATGTGTGCTACATTTCATTCAAACTACGTTAGGAGTGAAAGTAATTGCTTTGGTTGATTCACAATCAGTACATGTACTAAATAAAACTAAATAAAGGCAATGCATTGACTAAAAGTAAACATCCTCATGATTATAAATTTACCAGTCCAACATGTAAACATAAATAAGATAAGCGAGTATTCGTTCATAAGGGGAGAAAAAATATAATACATGCAAGGGTATATATAATACAATACTTCGATAATATTACATACTAACAAGATTTGTTTTAAATTTATTAGTATACTACATAATACATATAAAATAATATTTACATAATGTTTTTATTATAATTTTAATCTGTAAGGAAAAATTATTTTTAAATAAAGTCACGGCCTAAGTAGAAAATACAGTCAAATTAAAAAAACGTATTAAAAAATCGTTACCTATATTTGTGCTTAATACTCAATATAACAAAATACATTGCATAATATGCAATTTTAAAAAAATCAGAATTATTTTTAAACTAACAAAAATAATATAAATAACTACATTACAAATTACACAACAAAAAAAATGTTCTAAAGAATCTTTTGGCACCAATTTTTCTTCAGTGGTGTTATCGACATTGCTTTTAATGATGTAATTTTTTATAAAACAGTTTTAGTAAACAAAACCCTTTAGTATGAAGTTGATTAATATATTCTATTTACAAATGTTCTTAATCTCTGTTTATTTAAAAATAAATTAAACAACTTTATGCCTCAACAACAGATGTAAAAAATACTCAAAATTATCAATATATCTTCTTTATTGTCTAATTTACAGCAAAAATTTCAGTCACAAACTGACGTCAGCAGTTAAATCTTTTACACACTTTTCACATAATATTTAAAAACAAAAAATACAATATGATAGAAAAATACAAAACTGCTATCAATAAAAAAATAAAAAGAAGCTTTTCACATTTTTATAATCAAAAAAATTTTAGTGTATTATAATTTTTTGTAGTATTTTGATGTTTTATATCAAAGGTTTGTTTTTAAATTCTATTAGAAAAGATGTAAAAACCTGGTTTGCAAAGACAATAAAAAAGAAAAGTGATAAATGAGAGTGTACCATTTTTTTAAGATCAATTAAATACATTGTTATCATTTAATTTGGTGCATATGTTTCATTCATAATGCGCAAGTGTGTTGAAATCTTGATTGTTTTTTGTGTTGTATGTAAAATATGTACATTGCAGTATTTATATGATTGTATGTTTGTTTTTTTTTCTATGAAATTATTTACAAAAGTTAATTGTGTGGTATATAATGCTTATATATTTGTTACATTTGTGGGTGAATTTGCATTGTCTGTATGCTGTAGTATTTAGTGCAATCACTAAATCTCAATTTTTATTCTCTTGGATTACTATTATTCCAAAAACTAAACTAAAATTAACAAAACACATGAATAAACAAACATTTAAGGATTCTAAATAGTATGCATCTATATGTTTAAATAGTATACACCTATACGTTTAAAAACTTTTAAAAAATTTCAATGATTTAGTCAAAATATCAAAAACACATGAGCTCAGACATTTCACTAATAATTGCAATTGAGGAGTACATCTGTAACCACTAACTTCATCTGATATATTTTTTAACTAATTATTAAATACTGATATTCCTACATGATCTATATAATGTATTATTACGTATTAGTCAGAGGAAAATATTTATTATTTATTATTTTATGATATAAATTCAATTTATGTATACATAATTCTGATTACAAAATATTACTATTATTTTAAAAATACAATGGTGAAATTCACTAAATGTAAACAACATATCTAATTTATCAATAGCAATTAATCCTCTGTAGTAATGTTGTAGATGTAAGTAATGAAATAATATTATGTGAAGAAAGGTAAACATTTATTTTATTCATTTATTACTTGAAAAAAAAACTAAATTAAAGATCAAATATTCTAGAGTAATTAATAAATTAACATAAAATACAAAAAAGTATCTTAAACACTTTAAATAAATATGAAAGGATTTTCAAAGCATTTTAATAAAGTAAATAAAAAATATAAATATGCAACATCGTAAAATTTATTTTATTTTTTTTTATTTTATAAAAAAAGGTTAAATCAACTTGATGATAATGTAAATTTGTTATAAAATTTTTTACACATTATATATAAATAATACCTAGGGTATAAAATGTAATCACTTAGATACATCTTGTTCTTTCATACAAATAGCCAAATTAATTTTCACTACATCAGGAGTATTTTTATTCTATGTAGGTAATGAGTTGCTTCATTGTCATGTTTAGATGAACAGAAGCAAGCAGTTACTCTTGCCAATGTCTCATAAAAAAAAAAAGAAAAAATGTATACTACAACATTTTCAACTAAACTGCCTTCCATGTTTTTAACAATTCATGCACCATGTCTCTCATCTACCGTTCTTTCACCTTTCACCATACCTAAAACTTTCATCTGTATAATAATCTGTTTCATTCCCTAGCATTCTCCTCCCACAATTCCCTAGTCAGACAATATACTTTCAACTACACAACAAACATCATTTTTATTATCACATCTTTCATCGTAAATTTATTGTATTACACAATTACTAATGGAGAAATAAACAATGAAAATGTATATTTTATTAAAAGTAACATTCTGATATTAATAAAAAGCTGTCCCCTATAATACAAAAATATGACATTAACATTTTGGTTTATCTTTTCTTACAAATAAAGAAACATTATATGATTAAAAAATAAATTTTTTAATCAAATTTAAAATTCTTCATCATCATTATTATCATCATAATCGTCACCATTAAGCATGTAATTTATTATTCATATTGTCACCCTAAAACCTACATTTAATTTTATAATCGTTCATAATTCAATAAAACGTTCTATTACATAAATATGTAGTCATGCTACATAATTTTCCCCTCAACAATAAATTTATGTGTTTTAATTATGCTTTATACCTAACAAAATAATTCTCAGGGAAGTCACCAAGATATATAGATTAACTCATATTTAGGTTTAGGATCAAAATCATATCTATATTTTATATTTAGATTCTTTTAATCTTAAAAAAAATCAATACATTATTTTATTTAGATCAATTCATGAAAATGTAGGTTCGTTATGCTGCAAATAACACAAACAACTGTCCTACAAATCATCACTGTTAGATGGGACAGTTATGACTGTCTGATTACAACAAAAGAAACTTATAAACCTTGATCAGAGCAAATTTAATATAAACAATAAGAGTAATAAAATAATAATAATAAAAAAACATTAGATGAGGATAAAGTTCATACAGTTCATATTAATAATGAAGAAAATATTCAAAGATAATAAATAAAATTAGTAAAAAATATAACTATTACAAGATATTAATGTAAATAATTTGAATGTTCACTTATTTGTGCACTTTTGGTACTGCCATTATTTGTCATTTTTTAATAAGTATTATTAAAAAATTCATCAACAGAGTAATACTGATTTGTTCTATAAAAAAGACACTGTAAAATTTGTTTTACATGAAGTTCATTCTATGAACTTTACAAGTTCATAGAAAGGTAAAAATGGAACATTATCACAATAAGGTCATATGTTGAAGGCAAAAGTACTGTATTATATGATATCAAAATAGTTATGTTCTCTATTTTGATATAAATGGATTTTTTTTTCTTTTTTTTTTTACAGCTTATAACTAAAAATAATGTCAACTGTCAATATGTATGGAATCGTTAAGTAGAATATTTCATTTAGTAAATATTTGCAACAGAATATCCTTCATGATAGAAACTGCCTACTGCTGTATCAGACTTTTATTCAAATGCTAGATGCTATTGTTACAATGCCAGGACAAATGAATCATTTTTCACAATGTGGCCTTCAATCTTGCGCAGGACGATGTCATCATGATGCACATTATTCTCTAGCTAATTATTCATAATTTTACTATCTGCTTTTATCCCTACCTATCTGATTTTGTGATTAAGATGTGATTTTAATCACAAAAAATCTAATAATAATAAAATAAATCTTTTATGTAAAATGAAATACAATTAAATAAAAATTTAATTCTTTAAAACAAATCATTAAATTTTCACCATGATATAAATTAGATGAAAGTAGAATAAGTATAATGCAACAATAACCTGTCTTTCTGAAACACTTAAGTGTGTGTGTGCGCAGGCGCGCGCGCATACACACAGTGAAATAAATTTAAATGTTGTTATTCCATGACTTCAACCAATGAGAGCAGTTAGGCTAATATTTAGGAAGTAAGTTTTCACAGATAAAACAGATAATGCAGATAAATCTCATTATTTCCTCTATCTGAATGAAAAGTCAATTTGTTTATTTCTATTCTTATTTATTCTTACTTTAAAATGTAATGGAAGTTAACTTCTAATACATGAAATATATCAATCCACTAATTTGGTAATGTATACTTTCAAGGTTGGACAGATACTGGGCGCCTAATAAATAACTCTTCAATGCGACTCTTACTAGAAAGAGTGTCTCCCTTTTTCTGTTTAGCCTTTGGAACCACCATTCACCATTCAGAGGATGAATGAAGATGATATGTATGAATGTAAGTGAAGTGTAGTTTTGTAGAATATCAGGTTGAATGTTCCTGAGATATACGTTTAATTGAATCAAAGAACACCAGTAACCATGATCTAGTATTCAAATAATTAATATAACAAGTTCTAATATCCAAATAATAAAGGATCTAGTGCTGTCTAGATTTAGAGCAAATATTTGTTTGATTTTATAGCACATTAATAAAAAAATAATTAATTGAAAGAGTGAAAAGTTTAAAAATACATGAATGTAATTATTTTTTAAGAAATAAATATTCAGTATAATTGTATCTATTTTCAATAACAAAATAAATAATCCAGATTTAAACTAGAATATGAAATTAAGATCTATTAAAATATGAGTAGTTTTATTTTAATTTTTATCAGATCAAATAATTTAATATTTAAAAACTTTTAATATTAAAAAAAAATATTTAGAATAAGAATTAATAATGGTAAAAATTTAGGTAGGAAGAACAACTTGGATAATCAGTAACATTGTATTTTAATTTAATACAAGTTAACAAAAAAACCTGGACACCTTGACACACATATATCTTCAAAACAATTAATTATGGTAAAACATGAGCCATTTTACTTTATTTGGGCTGCCGTTAATAAAAAAAAAAAATATTTTTTTAACCAATAATAAGAATGTCAATATTTCACTCAAAAAAAAAAAAAATTAACGAAAATGGGGATTTAATTTTTTAAGATAATAATTAAGTTGGCCAGTTGTTAACATAGAAATCACCATTCTAGTTACTAAATCAGCTGGTCCGGAAAGCAGTTAATAGCATAATTTTCAGGTAAAGGCCAATTTGAAGATGAATAAATAGAAAAGAAATATTTATGACATTACGAATTAATATTTATTTTTTATGAAAGCGAACTTATCATTGTAAACTTATTAAAAATTGATGAAATGTTTGAAAATTAACAGTATCTTGATATGGGAAAACTAGAATAAATTGTAAAACAACTAATTATGCGAGTAACGTTTAAGGAAATGTCATTGTACAGTACAGTATCAAAAACTGCGATTCACTAATCTCCCACTAGCAATGTTTATCGTTCTCAAAAAAAACTTACGTTGTTTAATCAAATAATAGGTGTTCACAAAATCACCGACAAGAGCGCAATAATACTGCTATGATGCGTATGCGGTAATTGAATGCAGCGTAATAGTCAATAGAGTATTTAGAAAAATTTGTGGAATAAACTTTAAAAACTTCATAGTTCCAGAAGAAACTGATGTCTTCTTTTCTCTTTAAACAATAACAATTCTCTCCTCGGTCGGCCCAGAGCTCTACTTTGATCTGGTATTTAAGACCACACCGATAAAAATAATCGTTAATTCTAATATATATTCATATAAATATTAGATTCTTTCTTTTAGACTTGCAAGAGACGTTTCTCGAATCAAATTTGTAAGGCATATTATGCAATAATTTGTTTATTAATACTGGCATCAATGGTCCGATTCCTAATCACATAGTCGACTATCTTTTTTTTTTTTTTTTTTTATAACAAGAGATGAATTTTTGTAATTTGTGTAAATTCCAACAGCTACACCTACATTCGATTCCGAAATCTCCCGGATGAATGACACACGCATAGTGGATTAACTAATCATCTGATTCAAGGTAAAAACAGACGGACGTACTGCATACGTAGAATACTCTTCCATTAAAACGTTTAACAAAAAATACCATTTCAGATAAAATAATAACACGCCAATATTATAATAAAATTCGAGTACATAGATTTTGTAAATAAATTCACTTATTTTTAAACAATAGATGTAAACTGTAATTGGAACTTTAATAATGAGGCTATGTAAAAACGAAAGTGTTAACTTTCATAGAAATTAACATTTCAAGTAACAAGAATACTTTCACTAGTTGAAATAAAACCAAATTATACTCGGATTTTAAAAGCAAACTGACCTGATTTATTAGGCCAGCATCGATAAATAATTAGATAAGATTCTTGTTTAACGTTAATTTTATTAAAATAATAAAGTAATTGCATTTTATCTGCCAATAGTATTACGCCTATGTAACGTCAAAGCAAGGATAAAAATTCAAGGATAATGATATTTTATTTCCCAACTTTTTCTTCATTCAAATTATTTAATTTTATTACAAAATTTACTTTCATAAAGATGAAAACATTAAGGCGAAAAGTACTATTTTCAGTTGTTTTTTAAACTAACTCGATTTTACGCCCCTGTGAAATTGCAAAAAAATTTCTAAAAATAGGCTTTATTAACTGTCTAACAACTTATATTTTCTTGTTTCTTATTTTCCATTCATTATGGAATTTATCCGACTAATGGCAATTCAGTTTAATATAACTTTTACTGATTGAGATAACAATTTTTTTTTAAATAAGTGATAATTGGATTAATATTGGACAAAAAGCGGTCAAATTGGGCGAGTTAATAAAAAAAGATTGTACATTCAGTATCAAGTAAGACATATTCAGATTTGTTTTTACCATTTAACAAGATGTAATAAATCATGTGCTAGGTAAAAAAAATGTCGAAAGGATATTTTTCTTTAGTTTTCTTAACTTTTTTGAAAAGATATTTAAATTCCGAAATAAAATTTCGAAGCTTATCAAAAAATTTAGAAATAATGTAAGATCACACGTGATTTCTCACCGTACTGATGTGAATTATAATGCTTCAAAGTCATCGGAAAATAAATAATGCGAGTAGTTTAGTAAATGTAATTATTAAATTTTGTTAAAGTAATTTACAGTTAGCTTTTTTCTTTTTCTGTTCAGCCTCCGAAACTACCTTACGGTGGTTTCGGAGGCTTCTTCAGAGTATGATATGTATGAATTTAATGAAGTGCAGTCGCAGATCGACCGTTCCTGAGGTATGCGATTAATTGAAACCCAACCACCAAAGAACACCGATATCCACGATCAATATTCAAATTCGTGTAAAAGCAACTGCCTTTATTATGATTTGAACCTTAGAACTCTCGGACCAACCCGGTGGTTTACGGTTAGCTATATGTAAAGTACGGTATGGTATGTATCAGGTTATTATTACTTAAAAATAATTTTCACTCATAAATAGTCACTCCGCTGAATATTTTGCCGCCTCATATTAAAGGTAATCTGCTTCTGTTAATTTGTCTTTAAAACGGCGATAAACTTATGGTAAACGTAATGAAAATGTCGCAATAAGAATAATAAATAGTTTTTTCAAGATAATATTTTAAAACCCCTTAATAATTCAACCAAAATCTGTTAACTGTTTTGTTGTTTAAATATAAATTCACATAAAACTCAAAACTGTTTAAATTATTTTTAATTTAATTGAAAAAAAAAAACAATGGAAGCAAATTTCTGAATTATGTACTCTTAGTTATCTTAATTTCTCTCAATCATAAAAAAATATATATATATAATAAGTCAGCATTAATGTTTTCATGTAATACAGTTTAGTTTTATTATCAAAAGTAATTACCACAACACTGAAAAATATTTAATAAAAATGTAAAATATTTCTTTTACTTAATATTCAGAAATCTTCATAGAAGATTCTATCATTAGTTACGAAATTAAATTACAAACACAGATTTTTTACATCTTAAGTAGTTTAAATATTATTATAATATGATTTTTTTTCACGACTGATGTAGTAAGTTAAATCATTTAGTCACAGATTGTTAAGGATCTAGTGAAAGTAAGGAGTCACAACACAAACTCGCGGACTAATTTCCTTCTTGACCTACTTATAATCTACACGTTTTGCTATAATTCTCTCTAACCGCTGAAATCTCCCTTATTCATCTTGTTATACAAAACCTTCAAGTATACACATATTAAAATAAATATTTATTAATTTGTATATTATACGTAACATATATTTTTTTTTTTTAAATAAATATCTGAGATTCTTTTCCTAAAGATTTGAAGATGTATACTAATGCATTTTTTTTTCTCAAAATATAAAGAACTGCATTGATTTATTACTTTACATTATCTTTCCCAATAATTCTAATGACTGTGAAGAACAGCACAGTTGGTATAATACAATAAAACCTCAAAGTTGCTTTCTGTAACGATAATGACGGCTGTACAGCCAGTTGCTGTGGTAACAGAAACTGGTATCTTATCAGAACTAAATATCATCTGAATTTTAAAAGTATTGGGAATCATTACAACAACATAAAAAATAAATAAAATTCGAACTATTTATAAAGATGTAGAAGATTTGGCATTAACCAGTAGATAGGGCAGTCACTAGTTAAATCTACTGCGCAACTCCCCACGAATGTGAACAAAGTTCCTGGATAATTGCACAAAACAAACAAAAATATTTGTAGTATTTTACACGGGAACACAAGTTGTAAGGATTTTAACACTAGAAATTAATAAAAAAAAACAGGATCAAAAATGCAAACTATTATAATTAGATAAGAAAAACATCACCCCTTACATTTAAGTTGTTTATAATACAATATTTAATGCAACAGTATCCATACAACTTAAATTTTCTTACATACAGAAACATTATGGTATCATGAAACTCCCTACCCACCAAAAAAAAAACAGACCGGCACATTAGCTAAAAATTATTTTTACGTCAATCAATAAATATCTATTAACAAGATGGTTTTTTTTACA
>JAAAKQ030012646.1:0-18250 GCA_010016005.3 Zanna intricata | reverse complement strand
CATGCCTGACCGGGATTCGAACCCGGGACCTCCGGATGAAAAGCCGAGACGCTACCACTTGGCTACGGAGGCCGGCATAACTGTTGATGCGACTATAAATAAAAATGTTTAAAAAAATATCATAATCTTTCAAATAAGTACACATATCTGCGCAGAATGAAAATAAAATAATCTTTAAAAACTTTTAAGTCGAGATGTAAACAATTTACTGATACAATAATCCTTATATCTGAATTTCATAATTACAGTTTTCAGCAAAATTAAAAAAAAAATTTGAGTCAGTATTTATAAAACAAGGACATGTTACGTTTTAATGAAAATCAGTGTAAATAAATTTTCTTATCAATCAATAACTAGTAATATAGATTTCTCAAAACCGCTGAAACAATTTTAATGACTTTTAGTTGAATACACTAACTAACAAAAAACATATACATAATAAAGAACTAGAATAGTAATTATAGAAAATCAAGAGAAAAAAAAAATAAAGAATTCATGTAAATTTAATTAATTAATTAGATAATCTGAAATCATAAATTACAAATTTATTTTTAATAAAATTAATTCACCACGTAAGCTTAATGAATATCGCGGAAATTTTTATTACAATGTTAAACATTTGAAACTTGACCCAGATTCTGTTTAAGATTCATCCGGATGAAAAGGTATTGTCCAACTATATTACTACGGAAGTCAGTAAAGAGAACCTCCCGACATTTAAAAAAAAAAGTACATAAAAATATAACAGATATAACATATACAAAATATAACAGGCTAAGGACTACTATGAACTTTGTGTCTACAACTGTATTTCACATCAAATGTAAAATTCTTCACATTTTATTTGCTGGACCAAGCAATACGATCTACGTAATACCGATTAGTATTCCAGTTCCAGTAATACCAATATATGCCAGGTAGTATAAAATAAATTGAAAAGTTAGGTTATCATAAAAAAATTAACAAAAATTTTACTTAAAATTTAAAACTAGTTTTAGTAAAAACTAAGGAAATTTATATAATAAAATGAGTAAATACATTTATTTACTTTCATCATTACAAAAGAAAGAATTATAATAGTAAGTAGTATATAAATTGACAAATAAACAATTCTTATGAAATACTATAAAAAAAAAAATTTTTAATATTGTTTGTAGAATAAGAGTAAGAAGAACACAAACAACTTTTCTTGTTAAAACAAACCAAAGAGAAAGTTTAGATGTAACTTTTTAAATATTCTCATGCTTCTTATATAAATCGTATAGATAAAAAATTATATGAAGAAATATTAAGTTAGCAGATAACAGAGCTTAAAACAATTAACCTTAAATCAGATACCTTCTACGAAAATAATTTAAAGGAGCACATAACCCTTTGATGTTCACGGAATCGAAAACTTTCACAAAAATTTTTTTTTTTTTAATTTATTTAAAATTTAAAAACCTATTAGACATCGATTTCCTATCATTCTTTAATAAAGGATTTTTTTCATCATTATTGATAAAGTAAGTTTACCAACTACTTCAATTCTTGATTGATACGTAAATTGTTTTTCCTAAATGTTTCTCTATTCTAGTTTCAATGTTTCTTTTATTTTTCCCTAAATATCCAACAATAAAATAGTTTATTGTTTTTTTATACTTTCATTTATTTCACTTGTATTTGTTAATTGAAAACAAACAGTATCACAACTGGTATACAATAGGAAAATAAATACGCTCATAACTGAATGAAAAATTTCAGATTTGTTTTAAAACATAATAACTTACACAAATATCATTATTTGAACAGTAAAATTGTCTAAATTATTTTAAATTAATGAATATAAGATTAAACACCTAATGATTTTTTGTTTGTTTTAATTTATTTTTAACCTCTTGAAAAACTTAACTAAAAAAGTTTTATATCGCTTACTATCAACAATTATATTAGGACAAAATACATAATTTTGAGGATAAAACAACAAATCAGGACTTAATGTCTGAGCCGAGAGCATTTATAAATATACGTGTTTCATGTCCGTAATTTTCAAAAACGTATGAAAGAAATATGGACCATTTCATCAACCCGAAATCCTATATTTTTTATATATCCTATATTTAGGATATATTTTATATATTTATTTATATATTTTTATTATTTATATATTTTATATAAAATATCCTATATTTTATATATTCTATATTTAGCCGATCCTATATATTTTACAGGCGTGGATGATACTGACTGCATCAATAATCCGTATTTTGATTTACTATAAAAATAATTATAGATATAATGAGAACACGCCTTGAAATGAACATAAGGAAAGGAAAGCAAATTAATGGATAAAAACATACGGTAATCGATAATAACTAAGTAATACAATGTGTTACGTAATTCGAATTATTCATCAAAAAATTAGAAAGCATAAAAGCATACACATGCAATAATTGTACGTAGTTTGTTGAAATAGTGCTGGGTCCAGCTAATAGTACAATGGAGGAAATAAAAAGTACCACGACAGGACGTCATAGGTAGCAAGAAAGCACCAAATAGGCAGTCCAGCAACCCATCCCATTCTGCAAATCAAATGAGCTTTCTGAACATTAAAAAGTAACCATTCTTTTTTATTCCATCTCCTACAAAAATTAATTAATTTTTCTCATTTCTACCATTCATTCATTAATTCTTATTATTACAATTAAATAATCCTTATGATGCAACCTTAAAATATAAGGTTGAAAAAAAAATAAACATTCTATTATTTAATGGAGTATATACAAAAGTATATCATTTGAATAACATTTTTTGTAGATTATATATAAATTTGTGAATATGTATAATACAGTATGAATATTAAAACATAAATTTTAAGGTAGGACAAAATAAATGAAGCGGAGAGAATGTGCATAAAGTATGAAGTGTTAGGTACTCGTATGCCTATCGCCATTAGAATGTTAGAATGACACTTGCCACGTCTTGCTTACAAATGGGAAAACTAAGATTCCGCTTTCAACTAAACTCCCCGACATCTCATCGCTTGCTTCTGAAAGCGGCAGCAGAAGCACTACCAGCAGCCGCCCTCTTGTTCAGACGTTTCCATAGCATAGTGTAAACGTATAACGGCAACGACGAAGGGTGCGTTACATTCTGACAGATTGAAAATTCATGAGCTCTAATGGACGTCACAGCTCTACCGAACAACAATTTTCGATGAACTTGCAAAATTCTCAAGCGTTCTTTCTCAACAATCCATTTCCTTCCCTTATCTTTCGCAATACTGCAATTTAATATTAAAAAAAATAACTCATATCTTATTAACAAGTTTACTCGGCAGCGTAAAATGCTTTAACAAAAACTAACAACATAACGAGTGATATATTTTTTCAAGATGATATTAATAATACATCGATAATATATAATTTAATTAAAAAACGGTAATAAAAAGCATTGAAAAATAGAAAATCTAACCAATAAAGATATATTATTAGTTTTTAATTTTTTATTTTCAATCTATTAGTTCGGAAAAATAAAAAAAATAAAAATTTTCATCTCCAAAATATGTATAGTCGACTCTTGATAACATCAACCTTGATAACGCGAATTTTGTTCGTTTCCCTTGAGAAAACTGCCTTAATCGAAAAAACCTTTATAACTCGAAAAACCATATCTAAATAAAAACCTTACACAGAGTTTCCTCTATTATTTGAACTTCTGGAGGTTCTTACCGTGGAGGCTAAGTAACTTGAATATTCAAGTTACTTAGTTATCCTGTTCTGGTAAACAAGCACATAATAGAAGTTACTATGTGCTTTTGCGTGATCATTGTCAAAGTGTTTGTCTTGTTAACATTATTTAAAACAGTAGTGGTAGATTGTACAGCTAATTGAAGTTAAGTACAGAGCAATGAGTACTAACAGAAAGGTGAACAGTCTTAACAACAATTTACAATTTAAAATTATCCAAATAGGGAACTCAAGGAAAGTAAAAATGTTCATTGCTGCTGAATTAAACATTCCATCAAGTATTTTACCTATAATTTAGAAAGATGAAGCAGAGATTCTGAAACTAGTCAATGAAGGTCATTTAAAATGTAAGTGATAAAGAGAAGCGGAGTTTACTGATGTTCGGAAGGTATAACTGAATGATTCAAACAGAGTAGAGACAAAAACATAACTTTGGAGGGTCCAATTATGAAAGAAATACGGAATATTTTGCTAAAAGTTTGGGTTACGCACAATTTTAGGCGAGTAATAGTTATTTATAAAATTTTAGAAAGCGGGATATCATTATTATTAAGAAGATTTATGGTGAAAGTGCAAGCGTGGTTGATGATAAAGCCTAAAGACTTACCTCTGTAACTCGAAAAAGTCTGAAAATTGACTCTATAGTAAAAAATTTGAGTGGACATCACATGACTTCCTTGTAGGCCTATTAAAATATATATACACAATTTTAGCTGTACTTCATTTAAAATTATTTAATTTGAAAGTGACATACGATCCTCCAATCCAATTAAGAAGACACATAACTGCATTGTGGTGGACACCACATTGCATCACATTTTTTTATGGTGTCTGTATCAGAATTTTATTTTAGTTTGTATTAATTTTATTTCACGTCGCTTAAGTTGTTATGTGGTGCAAGTGAGAACGTGTCGGATCCGTAACCATCCTTACATCGACTCGAATTCGACTTTACACACACACACACACACACACACACACACACACACACACACACACACACACACACACACACACACACGCATATATATATATATATAAATATATATTGTAACATTCTGTTTTTCTTTAAATTTAAATATATTGATTTATTAACAATTATTAACCTCTGTTAAAGGAGTTGAATTAAAATCAAAAGTACATAAAATTTTATTTCATTAATAACTTCTGATATATTTTTTTTATTATTATTGAATTGTTATTTATTGTAAAAATTTATTTAAAATCAGAGGTTAATAATTTTATTAAAAAATCAATATATATTTCTTTTTGGTTTTCCTGGAAACCCTTGTTTTCTTCAATAATATTACAATTTAAGATAATTTCTTCCGTGATATTTAGTTGTTTCATATCCTTTACAGCTTCATTAAACCAGGTATTTTTAGTTTCTTTAATTATAAACAAAATTAAAAATTCTTTTAATCAGCCTTTTTTTTCCATTCTGAAAATATGTCCAAAAGAACATCCGACTTCTTTCAGTTATAACATTTGAAAGTTATTAAATTTATCCAGCTCTTTATTTTTTTATAATTTTTCACTTATTCTCTTCAACTTTAACCGATAGGTAATTTTTTTTTTTCAGTGGAAATAGATTTTTTATTGTATAAATGCTTTGTTTGCTAGATCCATTTATTAACTCTAACTTTATTCGACTTTTTATCAAAGCGTTGGGTTTAATTATTTCATCCAGATAATTTAATTTGTTCACTTTATTAATTTCTCCATATTTAGAGAATTTTTAATATTGGTCATAAATTCAGTTTTTTGAAAAAAAAAATCTGTAAACCTTTTTTTTCAGGTAACACTTTTATAAGATTAATTTGAATTTTTGCATTTTAATATCCGGAAACAAAATTGTCAATCATTTTTGCAAAGGCGAAACAATTGATTTTGCGATTATTACCGTTATTTCCTAGTTTAATATTTTTTTAACTTTATAATTTTCATCTATCTGTTCTATTCCCTAATTACTTTTTCGAAAATTATATTAAACAGTTAATAATTAGACCATCACCTTGCCTCACACCTGTGTTGATTTTAAAAGTTTCAAACCTTAGACCTTGAAGTTTTATTATTGAGAAAATATAAAATAATTTTTTATTATTTTTTTTTTTTTTTTAAATTTATTATTTTAATATGAAAATGGTGTTTGAAGGTCATAAAACAGCGTAGTTTTATTAACATTATAATTAGTATAATTATATTACGGAATTATTGAAAGGCAATATTCATAATTACAAAACACTAACATTAAACACCGCATTAGGCTGAGTTTTTAAGGAATACCGGAAATCGCCGTAGCAACTTAATTGAAAATCCTATGCTAAAAAGAATTATATACATATTTGAGAAAATACACAATTTTACTATTATGTCCCTCCCCCTCCTCTCAAAAGAATGAAAAAATACAGTTCTGTACATCTATAAGTCATTAACACAATAAACCTACACAATTAACGCAATAAAACATTTTTTTTTTAAGTTTGTATCTGTTTTGTTATTGGCTATTTTACACAATTCTCTTCAAAATTAAATTCTCTTATCTTTTATCTGTTTAGCCTCCGGTACTACTGTAAGGTATTACTTCAGAGGATGAATGAGGATGTTGTAAATGAATATGAATGAAGTGTAGCCTTGTACAATCTCAGCTCGACCACTCCTGAGAAGTGTGGCCACCAAAGAACACCCGGTATCCACGATCTAGTATTCAAATCCGTATAAAAATTTTTACCTTTACTGGGATTTGAACCTTAGAACTCTCGACTTCGAAATCAGCTGATTTGCGATGTCGCGTTAACCACTAGACCAACTCCATGGGTTAGAATTAAATTCTCTACAAGTTTTGTTTAAAAAGTCTACGTGTTTATTACCCATTTAACAAAGTTAATTCACTTCAAACCTAAACGAAAAATGTTTTTCGAGACCTATTTTTGCGTATTTCATCAGATATCGTAAAAATTACTGCAGCTACTGGTCTGGGACCTGTTTTATTCAATTTTTCAGAAAATTTTACATAATATTTTTTTCTAAATTTTACACTTTAATAAACGACCTACAAATTTCAGTATAGATTCATTATAACGGAGGAACTGAAATTCGGGGGAAATCTTTCGGCAGCTTTCTCACTAACGATGAGATTCCGAACCTATTTTTATATGAACCTTTTTTCTTATTTTTGTGATGTAACTTCAGCTCCGAAAGTTTCTCCATTTCTTTCTGAATCAACATGAATAAAAAATACTATTAATGGCTGTTTCACATCTAAGTGTTAGAAATATTTTTTTATAACAGCATGAACTGGGTTCATTCTGCATGATAAATAGTAATTAAACAAATTATTTTTTCTAATAAATTAATGAATAATTATTTATAAATATATAACAACAAAAATTTCTTATTAATAAAAAATAACAAAATAAAAATGTTGATCTACTTACAGCTAACACAAATAAGATCTGGCTCATAAATAAATTCATACCTGTAATCAGAAAAAAACATAGTTATTCGTCATCATATTTAAAAACAAAATTACTATTTAATAATTACTAATTTAATATTACAATAAAAAAAAAAAAATGTTACTGTTAAAACCAAGCAATAGTCGTGAGAAATCGGCTACGAATCATGTCACGCAAGGGGCACAGCATTAATTGTCATTGATACATAATATAATCATTCATTGGAACGAATGTAGCGATCTGTTTATTTGTAATTGGTGAAAAGAAAAGATCAAACCAATGATAAAAGGGTTAGTTACAAAATACCATTTATTTAATGTTAATCTGTTGATTTAACATTAGTTGAAATTGAACTCAACCTTTATATTGATACTTCTGTTTATCCTTTACTGAGCGATTCTGAGAATCATTTGAACGGTATACGTAGTACCTATTATCTGTGAAAACAACTAAGTAAATAAATAATTAATATTTTAATTAATTAATTCTAAATTAATAATTAATTAATAATAAATAAATAATTTAATCTACTAACTAGTGGATAATTATAATTTTAGTGTGAACAAATTATGCAATTAAAATTTTACAAGAAAAATATAAAAGTAATTGAACAAAGAAATAATACTTTTGAAAAATAAAAATATTTTTTTAAAAGTAATAAAAACATAAATTTAAATAAATCTGAACTTCTTAAGTTTAATTGAAAGGGTAGTTATAAAATAATTAATGCAAAATTACTTTTGCATTACCAGTGCTGTAATTTCTAATAAGTCTTATTACGTCTACTCCCTATAATTTCATGGAAAAATGTAAATCATAACGGTAATAGAGAAAATAGGAATAACTGATTCGAGTAAGAAAGTTAAGTTTTGTTAAACTCCTAATGATCAACTCAGTTTTGCTTAGAAGTTGCAGTTATCCTTCAATGTACAAAATTAATAATTTATTTTGTTTGAACTTTGATATTCATTTCTTTTTTAACATATTTTTTCAGTTCTTTTTTTTTCAAGTATAATCGGAAAAAATTAAGAAACTTTTACGATGAGATACTCTTCATGACGGCAGAAGTATGGAGTGAGCAGGAAATCCCTTTACACTGTAATAAATCCAATTTAATCGGGCTCTACTATCTTCAATTTTCACCGTCTATATAGCTCACGGCTGCTGGAAAAATGGGAGGATAAGCCGTGATGATGCGAATCGCCCAGTGTGTTCATTCGTAGTGGAATGACCTTAGTCGTAGTCGACTGTGGAACGATGGCAAGAATTTGTTAGCTTATATGTGGGTACACGAAAGACAATACTCGGATAAAACATTGGAGAACATTATAAATAACTTTTTTTGCGTATTTTGGGAAATCGTCACCATCACGGCAAACGTAACTGAGACGGGAGAAGAAGGCTTTTGCAACTGGAAGTATTCTTATTATGCCACGTAGCGGGAGACCGAGCAGTCGAGCACGCAGTCTATTCAACGAGCACTGATGAAATCAACCCTCGAACTACTGCAGAGTTAGGTATTTCAAGATCAGTAATGCGAGACCACCCCCTCTGCTGTTGTGGGCGAGGAGGAGGCGGCAAGGAAGAGAAGTGCCGACCTCATCTCCGAGCTTTATAACAACCTGGAAGGGCAGGAAACAGTCAAGAGGAGCACGGAGGAGGCTGGCACTGCCCAAAGCACAGATAACTGCAAAACTGAAGATGAGACTGAGACAATAAAGAAAAAAGGCCGAAAAGCTGCCAAAAAAAGAAGGAGACAAAGTTGTGACTCCGATACCTGTGAGGCGGCTCAAATGGATGCCTTGCTGCAGGCTATAAGAAGGTTATCGGCTACCTGCGACAAGCAGAAACCGAAAAAAGAAGTACGATCTGCTGTTGACGAGGTGGCCAGACTGGCGGAGGGGATGAAGAAACCAGTCTGTGATCCAATAAAAGACACGGAAGCAGAGACTCCTAAGACCAAAAGCTGTGATGTACCAAAGGATGTAGTAGTCAGGGAAACCAAACCCGAAACTAGAGAGATATACACCCAGACAGAAGATGACTCAGCTCCGGATGTTGTTACCAAGCTGGAGGCTGGTCATTAGAAGGCATGAAAGAAATTCTAAATCAAAAATGGCCGGTTCAAGCCTTCTCTAAGGCTAAACAAGTGAAAGGGCTCCCACCCAAAGAAGTGGTGGATGGGAGGGTGTATATCCTCGACATTAAATACGCCAGCAGAACGACCCTGGCGGAACAATTACAGAAGCTGAACCCTGGTCTAACTGCTTGTGCGCAGGAGACGAATGCTGCATCGGGTTCTGCGGCCAGGGACGTCTCCGGCCTTGCCATGCTTGGCGAAAACGGAGATCACCAGGCCACACTGCGAAGCAATTTCGCTGTCTTCGTGGAAGAGCCGACGGTGGCAGAAAATATTGATACCGGACTCAGCAAGGTAGCCAAAACATATATGGGCAACCTTACTATTGTTTGTTTGCAGAGCCACATGGTAGACGCCGTCAGGAAGATGGCAGAGTTCTGGACCAGAAAGGAAGACCGCGATGTCACCGTATACGGTGTAGTACAGAAGATGAGTAACAAACAGGCTCCAACCCTGAGGACCTCAACAGTAGTACTAAAGCAGGCGGGAACATCGTACGCCGAGCTGCTACGAAAAGTAAAGACGACAATAGGAAGCGACCTGGCTGACAACATACTGTCAGTCAGAAAAGGGAAGGATGAAGCTGTGGAAGTCAGGGTGAAGGAGGCTGGGACAGCGGTACCAAGCCTAAAACAGCGAGTGTTGGCTGCCGTGCCCGAAGTAAAGGTGGCAGACAGGAACCGGGCTTCAAGGCCGACCATAGTCCATATCAAGGATCTAGACGCTGAGGTCCAGAAGGAAGAGGTCGTCGAGGCAGTACGAAAGACACTAGAAGCAGACACAGAGGTGAAGGTTACTTCCCTCCGTCCGGCATTCGGACAAACACAGAATGCAACCGTCATACTGCAGACTGCTGAGGCCCAGCGATTAGTAGCCAAGGGAAGAATTCTGGTCGGCTGGCAATCATGTAGAGTAGAAATAAGGAAGATGAACCAGTCCTGTAACAGATGTTGGGGTCACGGACATGTGGCCGCTACGTGTAAGGGACCCAACCGTTCAGGTTGCTGCTTCAACTGTGGCGAGGAAGGGCACCTACGGCTCGCTTGTACGGCGCCCACAAAATGCCTGAATTGCGGACTGGGTCACAGGACTGGTAGCCATGATTGCAAGAAATAATGGTCCGGTTCCTTCAACTCAATTCCAACAGGAGTTCAGCTGTGCAGGACTTGGCATGGGAAACGGCAGCCGGCAACAGTGTTGACGTCATCATGCTATCGGAACGCAACCAGAGGCTGGAATCTTCGGCTACCTGGTTGGTGGATGATAGACATGATGCCGCCATAGGCCTGGTATCGGGTGACATCGCAGTCGGAGGAATAGTCATCGGGGAGAGCTTTGTGGCCGTAGAGTTGACGGACTTTGCGGTCATCAGTGCGTACGTCTCTCCTAACTGTGGAATGGAAGAATTTCTGGAGTGTCTCACAAGGATTGAGATTTGTGTGAGAGGCTACAGGAAACCAGTCCTCCTGGCGGGAGACTTCAACGCCGAATGCCAGGAACTGGCCGGATTGAGAAACACGGTTAGGGGGTATGAATTTGCTGCCCTGTTGTCTTCACTGGGTTTGGTGGTGGTAAACAACGAAAGGGAACCGACTTACATCGGCAGAGGCCATCAGTCGGTGTTGGACATAACTGCGGTATCCGAAGGAATGGTTGAGAGGGTTGGACACTGGAACATTGTCCAGGAAGAGTTTGGCAGTGACCATCTTGCCATCGAGTTTGACATCACCACTGACCTTGTGAGACGGCGGGGAGGCGCTCCCCGATGGCTGCCGAGTGATACGATGGCGGCTAGAATCGTCGATCACGTGGCAGAGTTGATGGGGCCCGAGCAACCGCCTAGGCCCGAACGTCTAATGGCCGCCCTAGTGGAGAAGTGCTGATTGGAATCTGGTAGAGTCGCCAACAGAAGGAGAAAGGTATACTGGTGGTCGGATAGGATCGCCGGTCTAAGAAGAGACTCGCTCAGGAGAAGAAGAGAGTGGATGAGAGCGAGGAGAAGAGAAGCGGACAACCTGGCTGACCTTGAGGCTAACTTCAAGGCTACCAGGCGGTCCCTCAAGAATGAGATCAAAAACGCCAAGAAAGCGGCGGGGAAAGAGTTGGTGGATGAACTAGATTCCAATCCCTGGGGAAATCCTACCAGATTGTCTCTAAACGATTTGGAAGGCGGCTTCCCAGGCTATCACGTTCGCAGACGTTGGGAGCCACACAAGTCCTCTTCATCGTCTTGGAGGAAGACTGGGAAGAGATGGAGGGGGGAGAGGCGCCTAGATTCTCTCTTGCGGAGCTGCTATCGGCGGTTGCTAGGGCCAGCATCAACAGGAGCCCTGGCCCTGATGGTGTTCCGGGCTTGGTGGTGCGCAGCATTGCGGACCGTCATCCGTATCTGGTCCTTGATATGATGAATGAAGCCTTGCGGACAGCGGAATTTCCAGGATGCTGGAAGCAAGGCCGACTTGTTCTACTGCCTAAGACAGGACAGGGTGAAACAAAGTACAGACCCCTCTGCCTCATCAACACGATGGGAAAGATCTATGAGCGGATGCTCGCCGAGAGGATCCGGACAGAACTGGAAGCGACGGGAGGACTCTCGGCTAATCAATATGGATTCCAGAGGGGAAAGTCGACGGTGGACGCCCACAGATATGTCAAGGACTGGACCACCACCACAGCTGCGGGAACATGGCGTACCAGAAGGATACCACTGCTGGTTCTTC
Source organism: Zanna intricata (assembly GCA_010016005.3). Lineage (NCBI taxonomy): Eukaryota > Metazoa > Arthropoda > Insecta > Hemiptera > Fulgoridae > Zanna > Zanna intricata. Next base: position 6,204 of record JAAAKQ030012646.1, on the reverse strand, counting down.
TTGATGTCCAGAACGCGTTCAATAGCGTCCCCTGGAACACAATACTTGAGGCACTGCATGCCAGGGGGTTGAGTAATTACCTTCTGGCAGCAATAAACAACTAGCTACACGACAGGGTCTTAACTGCTGATACAGAAGAGGGTCCTGTCGAGTTTAACATGTACGGGGGCGTACCACAGGGCTCGGTCTTGGGACCTCTTCGGTGGAACATAGCGTGCGACGGCCTGCTGAGATTAGACTATCCAGCTGAGGTGAAGCCGGTCGCGTACGCTGATGACCTGGCCCTGCTGGTCTCTGGACGGACGGAAGAACAAGACGAGATCGCCGCTAATGCGGCGGTGGAACTAGTGAGTGGCTGGCTAAGACATCGAGGAATTCAACTGGCGCCGCAGAAGACTGCAATGGTTCCTATCGTAGGAAGGCGGCGCCTGAGAAGACTAAGTATCCGGGTCGACAATCACATAGTGGGGGAAAGTAGAAGTGTAAAGTACCTCGGGGTGTTGTTTGATCGATGTGGAAGGTTTGCCACTCACATCCAGCAGCTATCTGGACGGGCTGAGAAAGTCTTGGCGGAGCTTGGAAAGGTTCTGTGCGCCAAAGAAGGGCCTAGGGCGAGTAAGAGGAGGCTGCTGCTTTCTGTTGCGTCGTCCATTGTACTGTATGCGGTTCCGGTTTGGTCAGAGGCGCTGGAGGTTAAGAGGAGTAATAACAGATTAACATCACTCCAGCGCCTGGGACTTTAAAGATCACGTCGGCCTACCGGACGGTATCCAGCGATGCGGCGGAGCTAATCGCGGGAGTACCACCAATGCGACTGCGCGTGGCTGAATTAACAAGGAAAGCCGATGGTATGCCAAAGGCTGAGACAAGGAGAATGCTCCTGACAGAGTGGCAGGAGGCATGGAGCCGTTCAATCAAGGGGGCCTGGACTAGAAGGTTAGTACCACAGATAGAACCATGGTTTCGGAGGGGGTTTGGTGAGGTCGACTACTACCTCACTCAGCTCCTGACGGGCCATGGGGAGTTCGGGGCATACCTGTTCAGGTTCAAGAGGAGAATCGACGCGACATGCTTCTACTGTGGAGAAGTCGACGACGCGGAGCATACCTTCTTCCGGTGTCACAGATGGGAGGGGCTGAGGAGGCAGTTTCGGCTGACACAGCTCACTCCGGAATCACTGGTGGTGTATATGCTCCACGGCAGACGGCAGTGGGATGAGGTTGCCAGTCTGGCAAGAGTGCATTCTTCGTACAAAGGAAGAGGAAGCCGCGCAGTGAGCTCCTGACTAGAATGGAAAGCAGCGGCGGCGACGGTACTGGTCCAGGATAATCTTAGTGCAATTCTTTTTTGTCATTTGTATTGGAAACTAAATTATGTAATTATGTATTCTTTGTGTGCATCTTGATGTACTATACTTGTTGTAATTCAATTGTATTATCTCATGTTTATTCTTTAATTCATGTTTATACTCTAATAATAATAATGTATCATGTTTTATTTATTTGTTTGACGGCGTCTGCCAGGCTCGAAGTGTTTCATGTATGTAGTATAGCTTGTAAATATAAATAGTATTAAATAATTTTAGTACCAGTTGAATGGAGGCAACCCTATGTAATTGCCACAGCCGGTAGGGTGTAAATAACACCCAGATTAGGTTTAAGCAATCTTGTTGTATAGGTTAAGTGGGTTTTATTAGGCGTTTGTTTTAGGTTTAGGGTAGGTTAAGTAGAGGGTTTTTAGGTGGAAGGTAAATTAGTTTCTTAGGGTAATCAGAGGGTGTAACGTCGCGTTACGGCGGGAAAAAAAAAAAAAAGAAAAAAAAGCGGGGCTAAGAATTCGTGGCGACGTCTAGGGCATGGGAGGCAGCCTGATTGCTGAGGATGCTTTGGCCTGGTATACACGCAAGAGTGTACTGGGTCGGGGTACTTCCGATGAAGCACTCGGGCCCCTCTTAGGTTTGAGAGGTCGCGTACGGGTGGGGGAGGGGCACATGTGTATTATTATTACACAAGCCGCCCCTTTAGGTTAGGGAAGGGCAGCCTTTTGGCTTTTGGATGAGGAAGGTGTCGGCCTCTCACAAGCCGAGAAGTTGGCACGCTCCGATGAACCCAAGAGGACCCCGATGGGGGGCTCCACTGCTGGAGCCCAAGCGGGAGGGGCAGTAGGGCAGGGGTATCTGCTGCCACGTCCCCAGGGTGGCTGACGTTATGCCGAAAGCGATTCCGGTCACACTGCGATGAAGGGGGAGGTATTTTAGTGGGTGCAATTCCCACACTGTTATCTACGCGGGCAGATTTCGGCCGTTAGGGATTTTTCCTCCTCCTACATAAAAAAAAAAAAAAAAAAAAAAAAAAAAAGTAATGCGAGACCAAATACGGAAGGGCTTGAAAGTTAAATGTTGTCTGTTAATGATTTGAATGTCAATGACCTTACTTACGCATGCCAGTTATTATTTGAACAATTTCCGAGAGTAAACTATAAAAAAAAACATTATTTTCTCAGATGTGTTGAGATTTATCGAAGCAGACGTAACCGAATTTTTTTTTGAGCGAAAGACAATCGTCACTTTTATAAGAAAACCGAACACCATACCCGTAATATTACGATTTGGGATGGAATGACGGCTGAACATCTCTTTGGTCCTTCTTCTTTCAATGAAAGAGTTAATCAACTAGTTATCTGAGAATGATTGATGATTAGTTGCTTGTAAAATTAACAGCAAAAGGGATCGCTGACATCACTTTCGTTTCAGCAAGACGGTGATCCAGTCCATGCTTTAAATGCCCGCAGAAACCTCCATTTTGAAGAGTTATCGGCTCCATTGACTTGGTCAGCAAGAAGCCCTGACCTCATCAAACCTGAAAATGCACTCTGAGGTTTTGTAAAAGAAGAGATACGAAAACGAAGATACGTCAACATCAAGCAATTCCAAAAACGCTGTTCAGCCAGCATTTGAAATACCTCTGATATGCTGTGCTGATGATTAACCAGATATGGAGACGCGAACAGCTGTGCTGTGAACATGGTGGAACTCACCAGACTGGTTAGATCCATAGAAGGTAGGCATAATTTATCCTGGGGGCCGGATGCGTGAAACGCGCACTCGACTCCCGGTAGGGATAGATATTAGGGCTGGGAATGGTAGCTCCCCTGAGGGGGGCTTATCGGCACGCCAGAAATGGACTGTCAGAATGCTTCAATGAGACAGGAGAGAACCCGATGGGAGGTCGGTAAAGGACCCCAGGAAAGGGTGGGTGGTAGGTTAATCTGCTGCCACGACACTGCGCAACGGCTGATGACATGCCTCAGGATGGTTCCAGCTGCTATGTGGATGTTAAATGATGTTGAAAAAAAAGCAGCACCTATCCTAATAATTTCATAACTAGCGTAAAGGGACTTACCGCCTACTCTGTATGAGATGTAAATAAATGTTTATCAATTCATTTACAGAAAATATTCCATATATGTTTATACGATTGCTGTTACTATATTAAATCAATTTTAGAAATTCGATTTAATAGAGTTAAGATATAAAAAGAAATCGTCCAGATGAACGTGAAGAAATAACTAGAGATAGAGGGAGTGAAATATGAAAATAAATGCGGAACTACGCAAAAAGTTATTTCAGTAATAGAATTTCTTATTCATTTCTTTCAACAAATAAAGTTATAATTTTTTATCATAGAAAACAGGTCGATTCCCAATCAATTTCGCATGAAAATTTCTTTAGAATAAGAAAAATTTCATTTCAAATGCTAAAAAAATAAAGCAAAAGAAAGAGTGGGGTGACAGAATGAATTCTTATACACAGCTGTCCACTTAGAATTGTTAAAAAAAATATCGTAAACCAATATTTTTACTGTTACGTTTTTCAATATTGATTCAAGACTACAGCAAGGGCTTACATCCATTTGATTCTGTATGAAGTCAGCGAATATTAAACAGCACATCATTTTCTATTCAATAAAGATACACGCGCGCGCACACACACACACAGACACACACGCAATATACATGGCTACGCATATATATCACGTGCAAATGTCTTGTAAAGCAATACTTCCTGTCAATTCACTTCTACCTGTAAAAACAACCAAAAAAAAAAAGAATTCTTTTCTAAGAAAAAAAAAAAGCTGATTTCAAGTACTACTAAAATGGATGTAAAAAAGTCACCCTGTTCACCAAGCGAACAAAAAGAAGAAAAAACAATAAACTTTGCACTTCAAACCTAAGCCTTATTTTTAGCACGATAAAATAGCCGATTTTTACGGCAAGCTATAAAAACTACTTCTTAATGATTTGATAAGACAAAACACTTATTGCTTACACGTTCACCTTATATGTTATTTTATCACCGCCTTTGTGAAAATTTCATCAATACAGTAGACATTTATTACTCATAAACTAGCGTCATATACAATATTTACAAACCATTTTTTAAAGTTTACATCGTATAATTTTGTTAATATCCTTTCTGATATTATGACTCATTATGAAATAATTTTTTAAGAGGAAAAAAATTAAACTATTAAAGTCGAACGATGTATATGAAATTCGATAACTTGCATATAAATTGGTATATTTTGTTTGACTAAAAAAATAAAATAAAACATTTCAGTTTGAGTTGGAAGAATTTTTTAACAACTAATTTAAAGAAGATATATTACAAGGAAAGAAAACAAAATGTTTACGAGGATAATAGGTTTGGGTTCAAGTTTTCTTTTTTTTCTTTTTATGATTATGTTCGTATATCGTAATATAAATTGTACTTTCTTAATTCGTTACGAAATTGCATTTTATGTCCATAATTAATGCGATATTTTTGTGCTAATTATCCAAAGATTATTTTTTTTTTTATAAAGTCAAATTATTATTTATAAACTAATTCCTAAAATCAGGAAAATTTTCAGTTAAAATTGGGATAATTTTATCCCAAAATTAAATTATTATAATTGGGTAAACTATTTTTACTTCCTTTGTACGAAGTATTGTAATCGCGAAAAATTTAAATTTTCAGATTTGAACGAAAATATCCATTTTCACTATTCCTGAATACATTTTGACTAATTTCGGAGTGACGTCTGTACGTAAGTATTTATGTATCTCGCATAAATCATAAACGATTAGCCATAGAATGTTGAAATTTTAGATTTAGGAATATTGTAACATTTAGTTGTAGACCTTCATTAGGTTACAATCGGCTGAACCAAAAGTGTTCAAAAAGCCCAAATTCAAAAAAAAAAAAAAATTGGATATTGGACTTTTTCTAAATTGAAATAATAAGCACTCAATAACAGCTTTTCAACGATATATAATAAATTATATATATTTTCATTGGTTTCAGGATTACAACCAAATAAAATTTTAATTAATGAAATATTTGAATCTTACAAGGTACATATCGGTTTGAATGAGATTTCATCTCCTTTTTTATTTTATTTTATTTAACTTTTGTTTTTTTTTTCTCTAACTTTCTGTTTAATTTAGTTTTAATTTAATTTTATTGATTTATTTATAATTATTAACCCGTGAATGTAAAAACGTTTTACAATAAAATATAATTGAATATTAACAATTAAAAAAAAAAATTAAAAAAAATCACAAGTTATTAGCGGAATAAAATTTTATATACTTTTAAAAATGTGTATATGTAATTTAATAGCCATTATTACTTGTGAGTATATGTAACAGATTTGGTGAAACACTTGAGTATTTAATATTAATTGAAAATTATAATTTAGAATTGCATTATTTTTGGATTATCGTACAAGGAAGTCATATGATGTCCACTTCAGATTTTTTTTTTGTACTAAAACTATACAGAAAACTAAAATTATTATAAGTTTATTTACATCTTTCTTTAGATTTATACCTTTCTTTTAAATTTAAAAGTTTTTTTTTTATATTAACCATTAAGAAAATCATAAATCATTTCGATTCTAAACTCTTTTTTCTTTTTTTTTGTATTTTGTATTTTTTTGAATTTACCACAAAAAAAATTTATACTGTTTTATAAGTTAATTATTTCCTTATTATTTAATTATTTCAAATAATAATTTTAAAGAAATTTATTTTTAATTAAATTACATATAATAAATATAAATTACATATAAATTACATATTGCCCGCCTCTGTGGCCGAGTGGTAGCGTCTCGGTCTTTCATCCGGAGGTCCCGGGTTCGAATCCCGGTCAGGCATGGCATT
>JAAAKQ030012635.1:0-12707 GCA_010016005.3 Zanna intricata | reverse complement strand
GTAATACTATATACTGTAATATTACTTAAATATTTGTTTTTTGATGATGATATTGTTTGTTTATTATTATCCAGTTGAAAAAAATGTGATGTTAGTTTATAATGTTATGTATATGTCGCACTAATTCTAAAAAATTACAGTATGAAATTCTTCATCTCTTAACCCATAGTTAAGGGCCATCTGGTTATTAAAAAAAATTAATTGAGAAAAGGTTTTCAACTACAGATTTTGTTTACTGTATACCTACTTCACTTTTCCACATAATCACTATTCAGTTCTAAGCACTTTTCATAATGCTGCATCAGTTTCTTTAACCCCCTGCAAAGAAGTTTGCCGCTTGGGAATTGAACCAGTTGACTATGGTACTCCTTGTGAAAAAGTTTAACAGACTTTTTCAGTTTTCAGAAATTGAATGACACCACTGCATTGTTAGTTGTTTCGATTCTGTATTGGTGTAGGATATTCTTGTGTTGTTGCTTATAACAATGTGGGAAAACAGTTATCTCCATCTTGTCAATAACAGTCAAAAAACACTCGTCCAATGCACATTCTTTGCTCTTTGTGTTGGTTGGTGAGCATTTTTAGTATTTACCTTGCATACAGTTTGTGATATGTATGAGCTTTTCTGTGACAATCTTTTAGATAGAGGTGTTCAACTTGTGAAAATTCATCAGCCAGAACAGTAATCACATCATAGTTTTCAGGTCACTTGTTCAACGATTTCATCAGTCTGAATACTGGGCCTGCCACTCTAACATTTTTAAAATCTTGACACCATTGTCTAATTTTCCTTCACTCATTACTGTAGGTTGATACACTAGGCACAACTCCCAATGAATTTTAGCAGCTGTAGATCCAATTGAATCACAGCATGCACTTAACAACTGGCAGGAGAAACGATTGTTATAGACATTGTGCAGACATTCAGCGGCAGGCAAACAACTACTTAATCAAAACAACAACTGCAGTGGCTTTGTAAATAGCTGATAGATAGCCCTGCTTGGATGAAACTGTGTTCAGACTCGCTGATATTTAAATATAAGTTGACAGCCCTTACTTTATGAATATGCCTATATTTTTGAAATTCTTACTTTTTTATAGATGGTGTAGAGGTTTCTGTCATTTGAAATTATATGTCTTCATTTTTCTTCTTATTTCATGATTAATATTTTAATCTCAGCACATCTAATACAGTTAAAAGTTAGCTGTGTTATGTATGGGCCATCATCATTATTCGAGGGTAGTAGTTTCTTTTTCGCTGTTATACTATTTACTGTTGCTTATTTATACATCTTATATACTCAGTGGTCTAAAGATCCTGCACATAGAATAAAATTTTAGTTTTCTCTAAAAGGTGGGAAAAATTGGTTTTATAGTTTGTATTATTAATCAACTGATATGATTGATATTCGATTGTTTAGTTAATTTCTCTATCTGTATTGATAATAATAGTATTTATTTGCACTAAATAAGAATGAGATTTTATGCTTCAGTGTTAATGGAAAAATAATGATGATGGTAGTGTTTTCCTGTATGGCACTGAAGCATGAACCATAGGAGCAGAAGGGAATGGGAGAATAGATGCATTTGAGCAGCGGTGTCCCGATGGATGTTGCAAATTATGTGAAAGGAGAAAATAAGCAATGAAGAAATGTTACAAAGGATTGATGACGTGCCATGTTTACAAAGCATATTAAAGAAACATCAAGACATGTGGAAAGGAATGTATTATGGCAGCATAACAGTTTTTTGGATATCATAATAGAGGACACAGTTAAAGGAAACAATGGTAGAGGAAGACCAAAACTAGCACACGTTGAACAAACCATACAGGATGTGTGTTGTAAAACATACATGGAAACAGATTAGCATACAATAGAATTGCCTGTAGGAGCAAGACTACTCCAATTAATTACTACAAGAAAAAAGAATGATTGTGTTGCTTTCATCCGTGAATTCATTATGAGATTTTTAACTGTTAACTACTGTCAACATATAGTATATTTTTATATATATATATTATACAAAAATATAATACAAGAGCTAAGAGCTCTCAGATGTCTACCAGAAAGATTTATTTTCGATTGAAAATAACTGGAACAAATTTACAAAAGATTCTAAAGAATTCGAGTGTGTCTTGTCGACAAAAATTACTTTTTGTAAATTATTAAGATGATTTTGACAGAACGGTAGAATTTTATGTTAGAATTTATTACTTATGAATTATATCATTATTTAGCTCAGTGAAGTATACATAAGGATGGCCAAGTACACTGTCTTAATTTGGTTTTATTGGTGTTATTAAATTACACCAATAAATTATCTAATTATACAAAAGTAATGTATTGTATTTTGAGTTCATGTTCTGTATGGAATTACTAAAGAAGTGTGCATAAATGATTTATACCTTTAGATGATATGAAATGTATTTTTCCAAATTATTTAACAACCCTCCATTTTAAATCTCTACAGTCCATATATTTGGCAACAAAATGGAGGATCTTCTCGCCATAATGTTTTACGTAAGACTATCTCAATCAAGCTTTTTCTGAATGTACACAATGGTGATAAATAAAGTCAAATTATGTTAACCTTTACTAACCAGCATATCCATAATTGAAAATTAATGCTTACAAAATTTTGCCTTTAGAATAGCAGTATGTTCAGTTTTATATAGAAATTTATTGAGTTGTTTATAATGAAACACAAGATCTGAAAAATAAGAATGTAAAAAAATTATGTATAAGCATAACTGCTAACTTAGTCAGAACAAAGTAATTATTTATTAATACGCGTATATTATATTATTACTCATTTGAATTTGTGAAGATTAATTTTTTTTCTGTGTGTCAATATTAAAGTTTGATAACAATATCTTTTTTCCTGTATTTTTATTAATTTTAATTTCTGTTAGTTTTTATTTTTTATATACATCTTAAAAGAATGATTAAATCTGGGGCTAAATGTATTACTTTCATTACATTCTGTTTTCTGCATTTATATATATATTATTTAATGTTCTACTTTTACAAATTGCTGTCTTGTTTCATCCTATTTCGTAGGACATTTTCCCTTAGACATTTTGCATTCTCAGATGGAGATTATATTGTTATTCATTTAGTCGCTGTTGGTTTGATGGAGTACAGTTATTTCTATTTCTTTAGATTTTTGTTATTTGTGTGCATTTATGAAACAATGGGTTGTAAGGATGTTATAGTTATGTTCATTTATGTTATTAAAATGTCTTTATTATTTTTTGTTCTTTTATTAATTTTTTAATATTGTTATAATGCAGTCTCTTCTAGTTTCTAAACTTTTTACTGATTTTAACTTGTATTAATTTAGTCTTTCAATTTCCAGTTTTAGTATGTTTGTTTTTTAAAACATGCGTAGCTGTAAGTTATGAATTGATGTTTTTTTAAAACATGTTTAATAAGTTTTAGTGTTCTGCTTTATATTTTTTATTACTCATTCTTCGTATTGGAGATGTTTCATGTATTACATTTGCCATTCATTGCATACAAAACCTTTTTAAATACACTGTATAAGGCATTTTATAAAAACAATGAATGTTTTTAGTAAAGAAGTCATTCCACCAGGAATTTCTTTCATTTTACTATTTGAATCTTGCTCATTCCTTTTTCAGTTGGATGCCCACAGAAACAGTCACAAGAAACACCATTTGCTTTTTAATTATAAAAGAGCTTTCATGAAAAGAGGTTCACTAAATTCTGGATTCAATGAGTCCAGTTCTATCATTTAATCCAATTTAATACCAGTAGATCCATCCATCTTTATTCATGGTAACTAATAATTGTATCATTCAATAATTTCTCACCTGTTAGAAGAACTTTTTATTATAGAATAGAATGACTTTTTTTTTATGGTAAGCTTGATGATGTAGATTGCTATTTTTCTAAACCACATTATGTGCCTGAACAGTTCGATCTGTTTAATCAGTACTGCCAGCATCTGAGAAAATACTGATGCCCAAACTTCTGGCAACCATTATTGCCCTGGTGCATTTCTTTAAGAAGATTTTGGATTCCTGTGAAGTTTGTAACCCTTGCTTCCGCCTATCTTGAAGTCAAAATGATAGTAGACCTGTGAAAATTATATGTTCTGATCAATACCTTTTTATTTTAATTGCTTATTAATATCTTCTTTTTGTTTTAATTTATTTGAGTGTTATGTTTATTGTTTATGATCCTTGGCATGATGGCTAATCTTTTAGTCTTGAGAATAAGTGTAGTTTTTGTCTGATAAATTTAAAACTCATTCTTAAAAAATAAGTTCTAAAAACCCAAGTGTCTCTTATATTGATTGAAGTATGATTGTGTACTAATCCTGTGTTAAGACTGAACAATTACTGTATACAATAAACCGTACCTCTAAGATCAGATTTCAACTGTTGGTTTTATGACTAATAACATGTAGGTTTAATGATCTGTATTACCAAATTTAGGAATAACTACTTAAGTATACATCTGGCTTCTATTTGGGTAATGGGTAATTTTACATATTCTTAATTTCACGTAATGACTTAGTTTTGTTTTTTCTGATATTCAGGAATTCCCAGTGTAACTTTGCAAACCTTCATCTTTTATATATATTATAGGAAAATATTGCACATTGTTATAAGCAAATACTGTAGTATTTTTGATTGTGTGCTGTATGTTTACAACAGTCTGCTGTAAAGTATCTTATAATTACAACTAACACATTCATACATTCTTGTGTTAATTTCCATAAAGTACAGATCTCAGTAGTCATGTTTTATTGATTAAATTTTCACCAGATCACTGCTTCTTTATAACTCAGAAAAATGCAAACTTGGTTTTGTACATGACATTTTATTGATATTTATAGTCAAGAATTTCATAAATGAATATCACTGAAAAATGTTACACACAAGGAGTGGCTGAAATATAATGCACACTGGAATGTAGTGGGAGAACAAAATGTTGCTCAAAGCATCAGGTGTTGCCATCCTTTAGTCACCTGCTATGTTAAAATACACCTGCTATGTCAATGCGTCTAAAACAATGAGCAATATATAAATGTTTAATTGTGGAAAAGTGAATACTAGTGAAATTTATCAACATCTAAAAGTTGTTTATGGATGAAATTGTTGATCAAAATGCTGTGAATAGGTGGGCAATAAAATCTTCTGTATCAGAAGCCAAAAATATAATAAAGCAATTGTTGAGGATGACTCTGTCTTGATCAAGCAGTTTGTGTGACTGATGAGAAACATCAAAAGGATGTAGTTGAATTGATTTAAAGTTAGCGTTACATAACGCACACCATCCAGACAGGCATATTAAAGAATGAGAAGTGGCACGTTATTACACAGCTCGGTTACTGTAAAATCTGTTAGTGGTGCAACACAAATTCAGAGAAAAGGAAAACAGAATAAAAGGAATATTGCAAACAGCTTCTGAAATGTTATCATGACAAGGAAAATTTCTTCCTTTATAATAATGTGAGAAGAGACAAAACGTGGATGCAACATTGTGCCCAGAAGAAAAACAATTGAGCACTGAGTGTAGGCAAAATCAAAGCACAGCCCTCTGTGAAAAGAATTCTTTAGATAGTGTTCTGGGTATGTAACTTGACTACCTGGAAGCCAGGTCGACTGTAAATTCTGTGTAAGGCATAGATACACCTCCTAGATAGATAGATAGATTCTCCTTAGGATAAACTCCTTAGGATATGTGTGGGTATTTGTGTTGTATTTGACAGAGCTGATAATTGTGCAACACAATAATAATGTGCGGCCACAAACATCATGTGCAACATCAAGGATATTAGGAGGTTGAAATATATATCTGTTCCATACCTGCATACTGAACAGATTGGCATCTTATGATTTTCACTTCTTTTCACAGTTAAAGAGGGATGTTAAAGGTATTAATTTTGCCACGGATGATTAACCGAAAGACATAGATCAAGGAAAGTAGCTTTCTTCTTTGATAGAATGAGAAAACGGGTTCACCATTAGGAATAATATATTGCTGTAAATGGTGACTGTTGGAAAAATAAATGTAAGTTTTTTATCAAATAGATCTTAGTTTTAATGCCATATTTGTTTCATTTGGCTATCTCTTTTCATCTTTTAGTTCACAAGCGGCTGATGTATTATATTTCAGCCAGTACTCATAATTAAATGTAAAATAATTAGATGATATTTATCATGGTATTTATTTATTGCACTGACAGTGAAAACATTTTTGTTTTTGAGGATGTATGCTTGCAGGTTCAGTCTGTTTATGATTCTGTATTCACATTTACTTATTGCTGTGTTTTTTGTCAGTATAAGGATAATACAATTTTTTTGCAATTTCACAATGAACATCATGATTACTTCAGTTTTATTAGAGATTTAGAATCTGTGGATCAAGAGACCAACAAATTTGTTAAAATTCCTTGATGTAGTTCTCTTGCTTACCATATATATCTCTCTCTAATTATTTATTTTTGGATTATGGAGTTCCATTACAAATAAGACAATTTGAAATTACCAATGGTGATCCCAGTAAATACCATTGTTATCAACAGCATTTAACATGTGTAAAGAAATACAAAATTCTGTTAAATGTGACCCAGTTTTATAAATGGAAGAAAGTTTGTCTTGTAGAAATTTATATTCAAGTAAGAAAAATGTTTGGCAGTAAGTTTATGATTGAATCAAATATAACATTTTGTTTGTATTATTTTTGATGAAGGATGATCAAAACAAATATTCCGAAAAATTTTCTTTTGTAACTGAAGAACAGAAAGAAATAAAAATCAACAATGAAATTCATAAATTATTTAATATTGATGGGTTATAAATATTATTCCTCACATTTTGAGATATTTTCTTTGAGAAATTATCATGGATTCAAGTAATTTGTATCAAATAGGTTACTTGACTATTGTCTGAAGACGGCAAGTGAAAGCAGCCTTGGAATTTCTCAATTAATATAAGCAAGAGGACACTGGTTTTGTAGACATAATGTTACTGATGATAGATATATTTGAATGAACTTACAAACATTGCAATTTTTATAATAATTTAACACTATCTTGTCAGTAATGATATTATGTCTAATGCCCATTTTTTATCACAAGCACAGGTCACAGTGGGTCAGCTATTCCAATGCTTCAGGGATAAGATCATGGATGTCTTATAGTGAACCTCTAAAATGTGCATTTGGATAAACCAGGGCCAGGTCGACGATCATTTGCTCTTCAGCTCCAGATTGATCGCATTGTGGGCTTTCTGCAGCTCCCCATTGGGTCAGGCTGTTATTGCAGATGCCATGATTTATGTGAATCTTGTTGATGTTGCACCTCTGTTTTCTGAGAAGGGTAAATCCTGGTACCGTAAGAGTTGGGTATGTCACAAGATTGGAATTAGTGATATTCTGATGTTGTCATATTGATGACCAGTGATCATTTGTGTTGAAGTTGTTGACCTGATTGGTAGCTGCTACAGGTGGATGGCTGGACTTTAGTCTGGGGTGCTACTGTTTGAGAAAATCTATTTCAGCATAAATAGATAGACATAGGTTAGCATTATATTTTTCAAACTGTGATTTGAGGGCTACCAGTCTTCTTGTTTGGGGGGGTGCAATATTACTCAGCCATGGTAGCCACTGGAGTGGAGTTAATCTAGTGGTTCCAGTTATGGTTTTCATAGCCTGGTTCAGATATATGTCGACGAGCTTGATGTGATAGCCATTAATCCAGACATGAGCACAATATTCTGCAACTGAATATATGAGGGCTAGTGCACTGATTCTTAGAGTTTCGGTGATAGCTGCCCAAGACAAATTGGCCAGCGTCTGAATCAGGCTGGCTGTAGTTTTAATTTTAGCTGATAATTTTTCAATGTATTGTTTAAGGATAAGTGTTTTGTCAACCATGACACTGATGTCAGATGGCTTATATTTCATAGTTAATGGCGAGAGTTCATTGAGCCTCCCTGTTGTTAAGATTGAATGTCGCAACTTCAGTTTTATTTGAATTTGGCTGGAATCCTCATTTTTTAAAAATATTTACCGATTGTGCTAAGGTTTTCTGTCTGTATAGTCTCAGTTTGGACAAAGTTCAAGTTTTGGATACTGATGGCATATCATTTGCCAATGAATTTTCAAGATGTAGATTTTGTTAGTGGTATATCTGAGATATAAATATTAAACAGTCGAGTTCCCAGTGTGGATCGTTGTCCTCGAAGTCTATCTCTCAGCTTCTTATTCAGTAAATTAAGGAGTGATTTGCAAGGAACAAGCTGATGCACATTGATTAGTATTCCTTCTTTCCAGACTGTATCATAGGCTAACTTAGATCAATAAACGCAGCAGATGTTGTAAGTCTTTATTGAAATCCTTTCTCTATGTAGATTGCTAGCAAAAGGACCTGATTGCAGCAACTTCTTCCTGGCATAAAACCAGCTTGCTCAATTGTTATAACATTACTGATAGTGGGTGTTAGATGCACAAGCAGTATTCTTTCTAAGGTCTTGAAACATATGCTTAAAAGAGCTATTGGTCTGTAGCTTTCGGGTTGAGTGATGTCATGAGATTTTTCATTGTGATGTGGTCCATAATGGTGAGGAGCTGTTGATGACTTTTACAAATTTCGCCCATTGCATACACTCGCTTCTCTCTTATGTGTCTTATCAATAATGTTTTTTGATAGGGTTTTAATTCTTTAGGCTATGGCTTCTGGCTTAGGAGTGTTAGTAGTAGCGACAAGTATTTTTTTCCACTTTCCACCTTGCACAATAAATTCCAAGCTGTTCTGCTGCTGTGCTTAAAGTTGAGGCTCTCCAGCATTTCTTTCTATCTAACTGTTTTAGCGTTTAGGGCTTCTAGCAATTGCTCAACTATTGCCTGGTTTCTTGTGTGTTCATAAGCATTGTACAGTTCTTGGCACTTGTCATTCCAACAGGAAATGTAAGATTTTATTACTTCTCAGAGAATATGTTTTTTGGCAGAGCTGATTATTAGAGTAGCAAATCTTTCTACTGCTCTATTTTTTATGGTATTCACCTGGTGCATTCTCTAGTTGCTTGTTGAATTCATACTAGTTGGCTCTCCTAAAATTGTATCTAAGTAAGGGAAGAGAACCATTGATGGGAATTGTTGTTCCTAGAGTCGCTATTGGTCTGCGTTGAGAATTTAGATAGTTGTCAAGTACTTCTCTTAACAGCATGGTGTAGTTTTGCACCCGTGATTATAAAAGTTAGATCAGGATTGTAGCCCTTCGTCCATCTTGCAGAATGAAATGTGGGTTTCTGCTTAGCATCAATCTTAGTTTAAGGTTACTTCTCTCTGCCCAGTCTGCTTGGACTGCGCCCTGTGTATTGTCATTATATCCCCAAATTTGGTAGTGCAAGTTAAAATCTCCTGTTTATATAGAAGAATGATATTAAAATCTGGGATTATGCCATTAGGCCACTGTGTGTTTGGAAGTTTATAAATATTGACGATTGACGTTTCTTTGATCTTTATAATTAGTACAAAAAGATCTTGTGAGAAAGATGAGTGGGTTATCAAAACAATTTCAATTCCTATTTTAATATATATAGCAGTTTCATATTTTTGATGATTTATTGCTGCAGCGAGATTATACCCTGGTATAAAGCCTCATAATTGAATTTGGCAATTGTCAGCTGGGTGTGTTTCCTGGATTGTGATAACATCAAGTTTAAGTTTAATCGCTAACATACTAATGTATTCACTACCGAGGTTGTGCCATCTATGTTGATTTGATAAACAGAACGAAAAGATAGTCTGATGGTTCTTTATCACTGCCATTTAGTGTTAACTAGGGGGCACGTGTAACATTCTATTACAGATGTGAACAGCTTTACCCCTCCTTCCTGATATTGATGATGATGAATTGGATCTGTTATAAAACCACTGAAATTAAATCTAATTACTTGTTTGGAATCATTCAGGAATTACTTTATAATTGCATGTAGTAAAGCAAACTCTGAGCACATGGTAAATGTTTTCTTATCTCTTACTAAAAATAACAACAATAAATAATTATACTTAATGAAACAACTATGAATTCATAGCTTACAATGTGTACTTAATTAGCTTTTCCTTGAAATAGAAAACAAACAATAGGGCCTACTGTAAAGTGGGATTGTTTATTTCATAATAAATAATACCCACCTGGATTTGGATTGCAACAACATAAAAATTTGTCTGCAAAGAATAAGCACTTGTCATAATCTGACCCCTAGCAATTTTCATTAAATTTTAAACTTAGACATTTTTTGACATTATGGATGTGAAGGTAGTTAAAAAGCTATTGCTGAGTGGCTGAAAAATTGCTGATAGTGTGATAATGTTGACTATGTAGAGAGAAATAAAGGTTTTCGTTATAAATACTATATTTTTTAATTATTACCTATTTTTAATTTGTTAGATGTTCTTTGTTTTCTGGATGATTCTTGTGTTTTGTTTCAAAATATATTTATTAGTTCATAATCACTAAATTTTAATCATAAAAATGAAATTAGTTGATATATCTGCTGTTTTTCTAATTTTAAGTCTTGTTAAATAGCTTTTACTGTATTAAACAACACTAAAATAGCTTAGCATATCAAATATTTATGTTATTCTTTTATAAACATTTTTACATTTTCAAAATGATTATTATCTGTGTACATTTGCATTCTGTGCAGTACATCAGTTTCGCTGCCTAAATGAGCAAGAAATTAACTGAGATAACTGCAAAATTATGATGTGATATTAAAAATTTTAACATATAACAAATGTAACATAAATAGTTATCTGTTGCTTTGTGTTTATTTTACAGGGGGCGCAGTATTAAAATTCACGGTAGTGATTTGGGAAACATTTTCTCTCTAAGAACTATTGATGATGGAAAAAACATTTATGGAGCACTCAATGAAGATTCAAATCTTGTTATCATTGGCTCATCATTCATTGGTATTTTTTTCTGAATTAAGAATTGGAAAAGTTTAAAGATTAAAACCTATAAAATTTGGAATGACAACTATTGTTGGATAGATTTATAAATCTTTGGGCTTTGGTTAACCCATTGTTTGGAGCATATCTGGTGGAGGCACGCTTTGGCTAATGGCTGGAAGTTTGTTTAATTGACAGATTTGATAATTATCTTACAATTCAAGCACAATAATCAGTTATTGTAAAATTAAAAAAAAAAAAAATTATTTTTAAATGTATTTCATAATGTAATATGAGGATGAATCAAATTTAAACGGTAATTTTATAGAAGGGTATTTAAACAGAAGGGTTAATGTTTGGTGTGTTAGAGAGGGGGAACCAGTTTGGTTAGCTCCTCTGTCATTAGTATAGTCATGAGTGAGCAAGAGGTTCCATCATCTGTTGCACAACATATAATCATGAAATTTTTAACTAGTGAAGGCATTAAACCCATGGAAAATTTAACTTGTTTAAAGGTACAGTTTGGAAGTGTTACACTTTCCCAGAACTGTGCATATATGTGAGCCAGACAACTTAAGGGTGGGTGAGAAAGTCTAGAAATCAGAAGTCATGTTGATGCCCCAAGGTCAAGTTCACAGCTGACATCTGTGTTGTTTGAGAGCTTTATTGAATGTGATCACCGGTTCACTGTTGAAGAAATTGCATCAGAAGTGATACCAGCTATGGAAGTGCGCAACTCATTATCACTGTTCATCTTGGCTTTAGAAAAATTAGTGCTTGATGGGTTCCGAAGTTGTTGACCAAAAATTGAAAATAGGTCAGGTTGGAAATCTGTGAGAGACTTATGAATAGATTTTAACAAGAAGACAGTTTTTTGGAGTGCATTGTCACGTTGATAAGACAAGTCCATCATTACCCTCTGTAGTAAAAAAAAATGGAATTTTTAAATGCCATTTAAAAATGGTATGTAATGAGTGGCAAAGGAAGAATGGCAGCTGCCCAGTGAATGCCAAAACCTGTCTACTCATTCAGAAAAGTTTATACAATGATTTTTTTTTTTTTGACTGAAGGGGAGTTTTATTTATTAATTTTCTCCAAAATCAAGAAACAGTGAATGTGGCTCGCTATTGCCAGCTAATACAGTCAACAAAAGCCATCTACTGAAACAAAAGGTGGGATATGCACATCAGAGATGTCTCTCTGATGGCCTGGCATTGTTATAGAGACAATGCCAGGCTGTTCACCACAACTTTGATAAAGGATACATTGGAAAAACTGTACTGGGAAACCCTCAACCACCCTTCCTACAGTCCAGATTGTCACTGTGACTATTTTTTGTTTGTGCCCTTGAAAGAATTATTTAGAGGAGAACAATTCGGAAACACGGAAGACATTGAGGAGCGTATGTACAATCGGTTTACAACTCGTCCTTAAACCTTTTATGAAGAAGGAATATATTAGTTTCCAAATTGTTGGCAAAAGTTTTTATAGATTGTGCAGGAGACTATGTAGAGAAATAATGAAGGTATGTACATAATCAATAAATTTATTAAAAAAAATTATTGTTTATATTTGATTCACCCTCATATGTAAAAAAATATTATACTCAAATTATGGTGCTCTAGGCTCTGATGGTTTTTTTTAAATTGATGCAGAATTTAACATTTTACACTTAATTTTTCTTTTAAGTACATTTTGTATGTTTTATATCAGTATAATTTTAAATACATAGAAATATTATATATATATATATATATATATATATATATA
>JAAAKQ030012624.1:1649-11894 GCA_010016005.3 Zanna intricata | reverse complement strand
TTTATGTTATTATTTTTTATTTATTATATTATTTGCTTTATGTGATTATTTTGATTATGTTAAGAACACTGATTACAATCTTTCTCGGTACATCACACATTGTTGATTTTACAGGAAAATCCATTTTGAAAATTTTCACCATTTGTATTAATGCAAACAGCATACTCAAGATTCTTGTTTTAAATTTCTCGTGTTAATTTTCCTTGTATCTTTCTTTCTGAGATCATCTGTGCCATAAATATGATTTTGTTAACTTTTAATTATCTTACACTATATTTTGTTTTAAATAAAACCTTTCTATCAAAAAAGGAGGTAATTATAGAGAATATTCAAGAAAATATAAAATACTTGTCTGAAAAACGTTGCAGACAGTAACGATCATATGAGTGTATCTTGTGGGCAATAAAGTCATGTTTTTTTTCCATTTAACTATCCATTTCAACTTTCTTACATTCTCCATTCGTCAATTTTTTCATCTTTACCAAAACTAACATAAAACAGTTATCGTAAGACCTGGAATTAACGTGCACAATTTGCATATAGTTTAAATCCTTAGACTTTTGCCCTACCCTACTTCCTAATCAATGTATATGTTTCTTAATTAAATAGCTGCTGCTTTTACAATAAATTTCATACAACGTGTTTTTCAGACAAAAATAAGTATAACGCTTACAAATTCAATATGTAAATTAAAAATATTAGTTTTTCATGTTTTATTTATTCACATTGCAGAGTAAAACTTTAAATCTGTTAATATTGTTACCAAGCAAGAGGAAGAAAATGAGAGAATAGGTAATAACAAATATTATGATAATAAATCAGAAGTTATTCTCTTTTTATTTATTTATTATTTTTTTTAATGCCAATCATATTTTTAGTAAATTTGATTCGAAACATTCCTTGAAGTTGAATAAAATATACTTTACGGATGATACTAATTTTTGCCGGTAGAGCACTCATTACATCCCTTAGCAGTAATTTCTTATATTGAGTTAGACACGTGGATTTCTATGCTCGTATGCAGGTTATACCTTTGTAAAGGTGTGCTGTCATTTTAGCGGTGTTAATTTTTCTTGTACGTAGTGGTGGATGCTCTGTACTTGCCAAAAGTAGTATTTTTTCAGAATGGCTGAAGCAATGCGAGTGACAGTTGCTGACATGTTAAAAGGTATTGAAAGGTATGTGAGTTGGGCTTCCGCAGTGTTCTTTATAATAAATCGGTTTTATTTTACTAGAAACCGTAAGGTGGTGAAATTAAATTACTTTTCTTAACGGAACATTTGTTTAACCATCAAAACATTTTGGTGACATTTATTATGACAAATAGGTTAGGATTATGACACCACTTGAGGTTGGATGCTAAATCTGGCTATTTATAGTTGTGTTTATGTTAAAACTTAGAAGTCCATTTTGAAGTAAAGTAAATAACCGTTTTGTGTTTCAGATACAATCCACGGAACCTAAAGACCCTGGAAAGATATGTAGAAATACAATCTCATGAGAATGCTTATGACTTAGAAGCAAATTTGGCTGTGTTAAAGTTGTATCAGATAGATCAGAACTATAATCTTGACATTACTTCCCAGATATTGTTGAAAGCACTCACAAACTTCCCTCACACAGATTTTGTCTTGTGCAAGTGTCTTCTCAGTGAACAACTGGTGGGTTATTATTTTAGTAATTACATATATATATTTATTACATATATTTAATTACATATATATATTTTAGAGGAATAGTTTTAACTCATTTTGTTAAATATATTATATTGATATGTACAGATCTGGGATCTGTTTAATGATTTATCAGGTTACAACATGTGTAAAAATGTACTATACAAAGAATTGAATTGAGAAACTGCTTGTTATTTATCTTCAAAAACAGCACTACATAACAAATAAATTGAACAATAATAAATTAAGTTAAAGTTTATGAGTAGCCATTGACCCATAATATAACATCTACTAATATAAATATAATTCATTGTTGCAAAATCTGCAGATTTTACTGTAAATGAAGAATCATGATTCCCATATCTAGCTAAATGGTTATTAAAATAAATAGAAAGTAGTTTTTGAGAGTAATGCTTTCCTGTATATTTTATATGTTTTAAACATTTTTCATTAAGAAATTTAGAATTTCTGTTGTAAAAGTAAAAGATAACAAAGTTAATAATATGAGTTTGCACTCATATTATTAACTTTGCTTTAGGCCATTGCTGTAGATGAATGATAGTAACCTTGTTATTGATCAAGGTGCCATCTGGAAACCACTATTACAAACAAGCATTTATTCATCTAGTGTGGACGGAGCTAAAAATTATTTTATGAACAATCAGAATGAGTGCTGTGTGCATTAATTACAATTTTGGCTATATTTTAAATTTGACTTTTGAATTGAACATTATGTAATCTTCCAAAATAGCATTCAGTTAGAGATTTTACCTATATACTAGGATCTATGGTATCAGTCATGAAGAAGAATGATTTTTCAACCATTAATTATTATTTAGCCTATTAAAATCTATGTATTGTAATTCTTAAGAATATGAGGGTTTTAATTTTTTATGAAGTGTACAGTGTTGATTCAAAGCTATAATTAAAGAGGAAAATACAGTTTTAGTTAGCCCATGGCTGTGGATTGATAGTATTTCAGTAATTACTGAACAGAATGCTTTCTTTGTTTTACTGTTTACTAAATGTGAATCTGAATCTGTTGTTAAATGCATTCTGCATTCCGTAGGAAGTTTAATTGTGATTCTATGAATGGCAGTAACATTTGTCAGTAACATAACTGGTTTGTATTGATTGGATATCTGTGTAAAGGAGAGCATATGGAATGACTAGGGCTGCCTGAAGAAAATGTAGAACATATCAGGGAGTTTTCCCATAGTCTTAAAAAAATCTATTAGAAAAGCAAGCTGTGACTTAGCATTGTTGGTGATTGAGACAGTGTGGAATATTTTAAGGAAACACTTATGTATCCATACCATTTACCAGCTATTACAGCTTTTGAAGCCTACTGACAATGCTGTATGTGCTAACTTTGTGATTGAAATGTTTCTTGATCGTATTTTCTTGAAATAGACTTTCTTGATTGTATTATATTAAGTGATGAATCAATATTTTATCTTTTTGATAAAGTTAATGCTTATAATTCCATTTTCAGGAGTAAAACCATCTCCATGAACTCTGCAATGTTACTGGAACTCCCCAAAATTAAATGCATTTTTGTCAGTAACCTGACAGCATGTTTACCATTTTTTTTTGCTGAAGTAAGTGTAAATAGTTGTTTATTTGGATATATTGCAACATGGCTCTGGTATGAACTGCAAAATGGCAACAAGATGGTACATGTTTTTCATTGGTGTAACTGAACAGTATTGGTTGAATGACATTTTTCCTGATCACTAGATCAGTTGGCATGGATCCAATAGTAGAGCTTTTTTGCAGTGGCCTCCAGGATCACCTGATCTGACCCTGTGTAATTTTTTCCCCATTGCAGTTTTATAAATGATCTTGTGTGTATTCCCCTGCTATCTACTGATGTATCCAATTTGAGGCAAAGGATTGAAGCAGTTGTTGCTTCCATTACTCTAGACATGGTGGTATGGGATAAACTCTCAGATTGGTTGGATGTATGTTGTATGATGAAAGATGCTCACATTGAACAATTGTAGGGAAAAACTGTATTTACTCTTTCATTTTGTTTGTGATTAATGTAAGTCAAAGTTAAAAGATCATAAATAACTTTAAAATCTTAATATTCTTTTATGTACACCATGTGTACAAAATGAAAGGTTAACCTTTCAAATTGGGTTTTTTGCTGTTAAAAGTACAATCATATATTTAGGATGATAATGTAACAAAAGACTCCCTAAAATAAATCTTCTGTAAAAATTAAGCTCAGAAAAAACAGTAAACACAGTGAAACGAAAAAAAGAGTTCATAAGTAATTTTGTCATTGAGGAGGTTTAGAGTGAATTTTTGTAATGACAGATTAAAAAAAAAAAATTGTTATATTTTTTTTTATATGTATAACATCATTAAAGATAATATTATTTATAGTGCTATTATAAAATAAACATTGAAAGATTTCTGTTTGCTCTTAATTTTTTTTTTATTTTAGTGCGAGCAAGAAAAAATTAGTGAAATAATAACATTGGCAAACTTATTAGAATGCTGTGAATTTCAAAAATTCTGGGAAGAAGTACCAAAAATCTCTGGTTTATGTGTAAAAATAACTGGATTTCATGATTCTATTAGGAAATTTGTTTGCCATGTTGTTGGAATTACTTTTCAGACTATCCATGCATCTTTGTTGGCTGAACTTTTAGGAAAAGTTGATGGTAAGTCTTGATTTGTATTATATATATTATTTATCCTAATTCTGATTTGGTTACTGATGTTTCTCCCATGATTTTGTATATTTCCTTATTAAAAATAGATAAGTAATTTATGCAGTAGTAACTTTATGTTGAGTAGGTGTTCTTTTATAAATTGAAAGTTTTTTTTAATTTAATTTTTAACCTGTTATTTTGTTTCAGTTAATTTAAAATTATGAAGTATCACCAAAATGGTTTGGTTGTAAATTTTAGTTAAAAGTTTGTTTGTTCCATTTTGACCAGATAGTAGTTTTAATTTAATTTGAGTATTTAGCTTTTGTGCATTTATCCATTATCAGTTTGAAATTAGCTAAAAATAAATAGTGTTATTATTTGCTCATAAAAGGTAGGTTATAGTATGTTTAAATAACTGCTATTCACTGAAATAACTGTATTTCTTATGGAAGTGATCTTTACCTTTTATAACATGATTACTGTAGTAACTATATTATCAGTGATTTGATAATTTTGCAACCAATATAATGTCTATAAAATGGTTAACTATATATTAAAAAAAAATTTTAATATTTTAAATGTGATTAAAATATCACCTTACAATGTAGTTCAAAGAATATGTTGTTTTAATGTGACAAAACAATTTAGTCTGTACATTTGAAAGTCAACTTTTTGAGAGTGAAATATCTTTAAGTAGATAATTTGTTTTAAAAAAGCTATTTTGGCATTATGACAAGCCCTTTATGATGAAAACCCTATTACTTTTAAATAGAATTCTTAGGCTTGATTTTGACGCTTTTGTTGGTTATATACAAGATCATGCAACAGATTGACAAGATACTCATAGAAACCATAAGCTACATTAAAAACTGCAATTGATTAACTTGAGTAGGCAGACTCATTATACAGTCACTCATAAGTACAAAGTACATTTAGGGGCTAACATAACTAGACAATCAAAGTCTTCAAGTCATATCTGCTTAGAAGGAGGATACACATACAAATACAGTAAAATTGTACTGTTCCGGACCACCAGGTAATCCAGACACTGACCCTCCCATTCTGATGTTTACGAGATGTAAAGAAGTTTTTGTAAACACACATTTAAAGATAAAAGAGAGTAAACTTTTTAAAACACAAATAAGATAACTAATTCTTTTGTTTACGATTAAGCCTATATGACATTACTGTAGTATACTATGCTACTCTGTATTGACAGATGTGAGTCGTCAAAATAAACATTTCACTTTTGTAATTACTTGTGCACTGGTTTTCAACAATTTTAGATCTGTCAAATTTAAGTAGTCATAGTTTCATTACGAATATATTATAGTACTTACAGTACAGTTAAATTGATATCGCATTTTTTTTGTTCATTTGCCTCAGTATTCTTGTGTTTGAGTGTGTTTTGTGTTTCTAAAATGGAAAATGGTGACAAAAAGAAAAAGTGTATGCACTTAATCGTGTTGACAAAGGGGAAAGTTTAAAAAACTTATTCTTCGAATTAGGAATTACAAAGCTGTTTCTGATTGAGAAAAAAATAGAGGCCATTGAAAACTTTTTTGCAAAAATAGTTGCTAAGGTTTCTTTGGGAAGTAGAGCTACAATAAAAAAAAAATCTAACTACGAGCATTTAGACTAAGCTTTGTATGTGTGGTTTTGTCAGGAATGTGAACAAGGGGTTTCAATCTCAGGGCCATTACTGCAATCAAAAGCTCAATAAAAAATTAGGAGGTCAACTGTCATTTACTGCTAGTGATGGTTGATAATTGATCTTAGTAAAGATGATTTATTGGAAAGAATGACATGGTATATGCCTGTTAAAAATCTTTGGTGAAAGTCTTTCTAGTGAGAGTGTAGGTAGTGAAAAGTTTAAAAAAAAAATTTTTGAAGTTAATTTCTGATAAAATATTTAACACAGACGAGATTGGTATATTTTTTAAAAATATTACTGAAAAAAACAAGTATCTCAAAACTTGAATCATCAGCAAAAGACATTTTTGTTTGGCATTTTTCACACATGCTACAATTCATTCATCTCATCCTCTGAAGATATACCTTAACAGTGGTTTGAGGGTTAAAAAAAAAATCAGCAAAAGACCATAATACTAGCAAAGAAAGACTGACACTTCAGCTATGCAATAACACATTGGGAGGACAAAAAAAAATTGTAATTTTTAGCTATAGGGAAGTCTGCTAGACTGTGTGCACTAAAAATATTAACATGAATTGTCCTCCAGCCCATTCATGTTGAATGATCATCCGTGTCCCAAAAATCAGCTTGGATGAGTTCAGATATTTTTAAAAATTGGTTTCACTACACATTTGTTCCCTCAGTCATCAAA
Source organism: Zanna intricata (assembly GCA_010016005.3). NCBI lineage: Eukaryota > Metazoa > Arthropoda > Insecta > Hemiptera > Fulgoridae > Zanna > Zanna intricata. The sequence continues at coordinate 5,210 of JAAAKQ030012624.1, read as the reverse complement.
TGTGACTGTTTTTCTCAAATCAGATATTTGAGACAAAAAGGATTAGAAGAAAAATAGCGATTTTGTTAATTAAAAAATGTTGCATTTCATCAAGTAGAAGAATAGCTGAGATCTGGTAATGTCTATGTCAAATTTCTACCACCAAATATGCAATAATAATATTGGGAATGAGATCGTGAATGAAAATGAGATTGTGAAGGCTTGTTTGGTGTCATCCTCACAAGTTAGCCAGAATGACAGCTCAGACAATGAAATCGTAGAAGATGTAACTTGCCCAAATCATTCTGAATCTGTGGAAATGTTGGAGCAATTAATTATCTATTTCGAGAGACAAGAAAACACATTGTCTAATGAAATTTTAACATAAAAATATTTACAAGATTGTGCAGCCTGAAAGCGCTTTTAAAATTTAAAACAGAAAAATATTTGTGACTTTTTCAATTGAAATTTTACTGTAATAATAGATACCATATATAGGATGTAGTGTTGGAAGGTTTTATAAAATTTTTGTTTTAGTTTTCTAAGTTTAATGTTCTTTGTGATTTGTGAATTCAATTGAAGATTCATAAGCCTCAACTTTATATGTATATTAATTACATAAGTAAACATTTTTAATTAACTACAGTAATTTTAGTAGCTACATTCACTAATTCCATGCTATTTACTGTTATTTCTAAACTAAACTGAGAAGGGTTTCATCTATTATTAAATATTGCATACATAAACAAAACCTGTTGTGTCTAATATACTCCGGATAATCCAGATTTTCACTAATCTGGACTTGATGCAGTACAATGAGGTCCGGATTAGCGTGATTTTACTGTATTATTAAAACATGCAAAATTTTGTTTCATCATATAAAAGCTACTATTGAAAAAGAATGAACAGTATGAAATTTTTTTTGTAAGTTTTGTTTTGTAAATTTAATGAAAAAACTGATTAGAAAAAATTGCACAAGTTTAAACTGACATCACTTTAATAAGTGCATGAATTTTATTTTATTATACACATTTAGTGTATGTACTACTTGCAGGTTAGTTGGTGAGTAAGTTAGTTTTCTTGTATATTGGACTATAGAATGTATATTCACAGAAAGGCACTTGGCAATCAGGCAGGTATTGACAATTCATTTCGATGTCATCTCTAGAAATATTTGTAATGAATGTGTAATCTGTTAGTTGATCACAGTTTATTTTTAAACACTATTTGGAACATGGAATCATCTATATCTCTCTCTTTATCTGTTTAGCCTCCGGAACTACCGTAAGGTATTACTTCAGAGGATGAATGAGGATAATGTGTATGAATATGAATGAAATGTAGTCTTGTATAATCTCAGGTCGACTATTCCTGAGAAATGTAGTTAATTGAAACCCAACCACCAAAGAACATCACTATCCACGATGTAGTATTCAAATCCATATAAAAATAACTATCTTTACTAGGACTTGAACCTTAGAACTTTTGACTTCAAAATCAGCTGATTTGTGATGTCGCATTAACCACTAGACTAGCCCGGTGGGCTAGAATCATCTATATGGATTATCTAAAACTTTTTTCTAATTAATATTAAAAAAAAATGTCATTTTAATGTTTTTATCTTAGTTAATTCTTTTAACTTGTTAATATGTTTTCTTTATTTTCAGCAGATACTACAGGTTGATACCAAACTATTGTGTCTTTAGGTAGATGAATTTTGTGACTGGTGAAGAAATGTCAAGCCTGATTGGAATTCGATACTAGAATATCTTAAAGATATCTTGGTTTAATTCTTATAAGCATTTGTGTAATAATGTGTCCCTGAGAATTCCAATAAATTAGAATGTGTTGAAAAAATTAATAGATAAGAGCTCTATTGTATATGAAGTTCAATCCTTTAGTATTTTCAATTATCATGGTTGTAATCTTTAGTTAATTTTTATTGTAATTACTCTTAACTTGAAAATAATTGTTTTAAGTTGAAAAAATTTCATAATTTTTTTTTGCAGATGTTACTCTAAGGCAGTGGGTTCAGAAGTATGGTTGGAAGGAAGAACCAAATGGTTTAATATTTATTGCAAATCAAGATGAAAATATAAAAACTAAAAATATTACAGAAAAGATTGATTTTGATAACATTGCTGGAATAATGGCTGCATGCCGTTAATAAAACATTAAAACATTTATTTGTATTTCTTTTTAACAATAAATAATTGTTTTGATTTTCATAATACTGCATTTTTTTGGTTTTTTTTTTTTTTGTAATTTTTTTATAGCCCTATTGTTTGTATTTATATTTAAACTTTTTTTTGTTGGAGTATAAGTTTGATGAGAAATTATAAAGCTAGGCAATATAAGTAGACTTATGTTATATCTAACAGATGATCAGTCATTGAAAATAGCTGGCAAGAAATACTGGAAAAAGTTTTAATAAAAAAAAATTTTTTTTACTCTTTTATTACAATAAAACTGTTTTACAGACTTCTACACTACATTAATTTTGAATTTCTATATTAATTGAAGAGAAAAAAATTGTTATTACAGCTTTTTTTTTTAGATTAGTTTACCATAATTTATGGTGAAATAAAAAAATTCAAGCTAATGAAAGAAGCCATCTGAGTTTGAATAATTAGCTTTTGTAATTAACAAAAAGAAATGTCATTTGTATTAAATTGAAATCAGTTTTGTTTTTATATTATTTTTTAAGAATTTGTTCAGATAACAAAAACCATATTTATATTTGTGGAAACTGAGAAAACATAATTTTTTTTCTATAAGTACCTTTTTTTTATATGCATTTTCTGAGTTTTGCGAGAACGAGTGAGTCAAGAACATTCTGTGAATTGCAGCCTACTACTTTTAACATCAAGCTATGACAATAATGTTTCATTCATTAGTTTATAGAAATATTAACCCCTTACTGGTTTCATTTTTTTTTTTTACATAAATGAATATTATCTTGCTGCATTTTTTTTTTCATTAATGCAAATTTTGCTTGAGGATGTAAAGTGTATGGAGGTAAACATGTATGTTTTATCTATTTACATTATATGATTGGCTGAAATCATGTAGGGGTAATTTTAAACTTTAACTCATTTTGATGAAAAATAATAATTTTCAGATATATGTTTAACCAGTTACAAGGTTACCCAAAAATATATTTTTTAACTATTTATTTAAGATTATGGTCTTTAATATCTGGTTAAAAGCCCAACACGTGTTTGGAAATTTATTTTTGCTGTCTTTGACAGCAAAATTTAAATAAATTTAAATAACAATAATAATAAATTTAAATTTATTATTTACTTTTGCTGCCTTTGGCTAGCAATACTTAAATGCTATTAGTGGCTTATCAATTCAAATAATGATTAGCATGTTTGCTTTTAGTTTTGGATTCAATCAAATTATACCATTTTTTCACACTATCGTTTAAATTATCATATCTACCTTTAATAATAAAAATAAATTGAACTATAAAATACACTTAATATGGCATTCTTTTCTTTTCTGTTTAGCCTCTGAACTATTGTAAGGTATTACTTCAGAGAATGGATGAGGATGATATGTATGAATTTGAATGAA
>JAAAKQ030012580.1:0-18252 GCA_010016005.3 Zanna intricata | reverse complement strand
TTATTGATTAATTTAAAGAATGTGACGAGGGCTAATGACCACAGCAGTCGATGCCCATATAAAAAAAAAAAAAAAAAAAAAAAAATTACCCATAAGAGAAACTAACAGAGATATTTTCACAAATCAGAGTGATGTAAATAATTAAATTCAAATAAATCTAATAAAAAATTCACATTTATGTATTTATCTTTTATTATTTTCAGTAATTTGTAAAGGGGATATCAATAATAATATTCCATTACAATAACTAAGAATTTCTACTAAGTAAATACAAAACCAGCCGTATAAAAAAAATTGTTTAGTGCGATTAAAGCGTATTCAAGTGAATTTAAAATTAGTATTACGGATAAAATATCTTCAATAAATATCTGTGAAATCATTTTAAACACTCATTTAGTTACTGAGATCTTGTAACAGAGTATTCACTAATCATGCTCTGATTGTCAAACATTCATTTGAGAGCAAATAATGAACTTCTGGTGATATAAAAAGGATGATTTGTTTTTTATTTGAAACGAGAAAATCATCTATGTACGTCTTTCAAATTTTACAGAATCTTTTGGAAAATACTACACATTGGTAATTTCATGTTTCTTATAATTATTATCAGTTGCTCTTTTACATTTCAGGTGTGATAAGTGATCATCTTTATCTGTTATTTTTCCATCAGTAGTTGCTGAATCAGTAATTTAAAGTGAGCATCAAAATCAAATTGAAACTTTTTCATAGCGATTATTATGTTAGTTCTACTGGTACAGTTATGTATAAAGAATTTTCTTAATGGATTTCTTTAAGGATTGTTTGTAGTAAGGATAAGCTTTTTTTTTTCTTTATCTGTCTAGCCTCAGGAACTACCGTAAGGTAGTTCAGAGGATGAATGAGGATGATATGTATGAATGTGAATGAAGTGTAATCTGGTACAATCTCAGGTCGACCACTCCTGAGAAGTGTGGTTAATTGAACCACCAAAGAACACCGGTATCCACAATCTAGTATTCAAGTCCGTATGAAAATTTTTATCTTTACTAGGATTTGAATCTTAGAATTCGACTTCGAAATCAGCTAGTTTTCGATGTCGCGTTAACCACTTGACCAACCCGGTGGGTTAGTAAGGATATGGTTATAAATATGAATTGATACGATCTGATGGAACATACGTTGTGAGGAAGATTATTTAAAAAATGTCTACTTTAATGAAAACAATATACGTAGCTCGTTCATAAAAATTTTAGTCCTCGTGAGTTGGTAAGTTTTAGAATTTACAAATATTGTTTCTTGAGTAACATGTGCTTGTATTCTTCCCATTTCAGTGTATAGTTAAATTATTAGCAAAGCACTAAATCTTGACAGGATGATGTGTAGTGTAGTACAAGTAAGTTATAACAATATACGTAAGTCTGTCAGTGTTTTCATAAAATTTATGTTATTTAAAAATATCTTTTTTAAATTCTTAATTTTGCACTGACTTGAAAATGTTGAAATTTAAAGAAACTTTAAAAATAAAATTTTATTTTGATTCCCATATGAACTTTTCTTCTATTTATAAAAATAAATTATTTTTAAAATTAGGGTTTTAGTTATCCTATATAGTTAAACAATAATAAATTAAATAATCATTTTTAATAGAATATTCTTGAAATTTATTCTTTATCTAATGAAATTAAAAGAAATGAAATTTATTTTTTTAATAATATATTAGGTGTTAAGAATTATATGGTTTCCAATTAAATAGCTTTAATATCCTGAAGTAAGAAATTTGAGCATCCGTACTTTTTTTACCATAGAATTAGCCAACTAACATCGGATATAATGTATATTCTTTTTCTTTTATCTTATTTGTACCAGTAAAAACAACACGAACTTACTTGCTTCCTTCTCACTATGTATTCGCTTTAAATTCTTTTTGAAAAAAAATTATTCCTTTCATCATTATAAACAAAGAGATCAATAAATGCTTTTTTGGTGAATTAAAATATTTTAATAATAATTTTTTTTTTTTTAATGTTGTAAAACAAAATTTTTGCTAATGTTGATCATAATATAAATTGTATGCACTGTTATACAATCATATGTTTTATTAAAGCTATATTTTAATATCAGAATATCGGAATATTCCTGAAGTTTGTTAAAATTATTAAAACATTACTAAAATGTTAATTAAATTGAAAATTTGTTAGTTATACATTTCGTTATCGTAAAAAAACTATTAACACAAAAACTATTATTATTTTATTTTTTTTATTTTGAAGAAACTACTCTGAACAAGCAGAAATAATTGAGAAAGAACTCATAAAGAATATTTTGAGTAATTACCCAGTCCCGAAATATAATTTGGCTAACAGATTATTGGCGCACTACTATAATGGACTTTGAAAAAGGTACGTAAAATACAGTATAGTTAGTTTTTTAATGATTAAAAGATTAATTCTTTAATGCTATCTTTTATTAAAATTCCTTTCTCAGAAAATTGAAAGTTTTTTTTTTTGTTATATGGCATTATAAGTAATAAAACTGCGGTACAATCATCTGGAATAAGTAAAATTAAATTTTATTGAAGAATCTGGGATTTTCTGCACGGTATTAACTTCGTGTATGTTTTTCTTTACACTAAAATATTAAGCTACTATATCATTATATCATCATCATCATTATATCACTATACCACTAAGCTACTCGAAATAGTAACCATTGAAAGCTTCAGTGGATAAAAGATCACAATAAAAAATATAAATTTTACCGGAAAGCCAATAGAAATTTACAATTCTATAACACTATTATCATTCAATTTAAACTCGTTCCATTTTTTGGTTACAGTTACAGTTTTTTTACTTACATTAAAATTTGGATCATAAGCATTAAAAATCTTCTGGATCTAATAAATTATCATTTCTAGCTAACCTGTTGAGTATTCTTCCTAAATTCCAAGAAACTGAAGAAGTCATATGCTTGACGATCAAAATATCTTCAGATATTAAAATTTATCGTACTTTTGAGTTTACATTGCTAGTTGATCTGCATACATGAATAGTGGTGACGAATCTAACTAAGAAATAGAGCTGTTTGCATTTCTAAAGCTTCTATTCCTTCAACTTCTGTGATTGTGTATGTTTCAAACACAATCGTTCAGAGAATAAAAGCTTTAGAAATGTGCGAAGTTGTGTCTCCAAGCTTCATTCGTCACCAAAATTAATTCAATGCCGAACTGTGCTGGTCTTGTGATAAACTGGTCATCGTGAAGCACTTGAATTATCAGCAAATTTCGAAGTCAAAGGTTTTAATATTAAAATCCTAGTAAAAATTAGTTCATTTTATGCGTGTAATACTACACTGTCGATACCCATGTACTTTAACAGTTGGGGTTCAATTAAATACAAAACTCAGGAATGGTCAGCCTGAGTCTGTGCTAGACTACATGTCATACATATATATTATTCTCATCTTATGGGGCCATGGTAGACTGCTTGTTGTTCACTGGTTGAAGAGGTTGTATCTTACACATTAGAAATAAAACTAAATAACAATATTTAACGAAAAAAAACTTCGTTGATTTTCTTGTTCAAAAGAATCTCTAAGATTCTGTATCGCCCACAACAATATTTTTATTTAAGTATCATCAGCTCCAAGATTAATCCTGTGACTTAACGGAATTATTTTTACGCAGTGAACGCAAGTATTGTTCCAAATGTTAGAATAATATTTATTTTCGAGGAAAAACATATGTTAACGGTTTATTTCAACCATTTCTAGTTATACTATAACAATCGACTGGTTTTTCAGCCTATTTATATATGAAACCTATATGTTTATCACAAGATAGAAGTGTTCTCTTACACAAAAATTTACAATTACCTCTTCAAAAAGCTGTTTTAAACTAGAGGTGTAATAGAGACATCTAATGATTAAGAAGTTCTTAATTTGGTCTGAAAGTACATATACACAGCAGTATCCATAAAAATAGAAATTAAATGATCAGATACAAATATAATTTCATTTGAACGGATTTTTAGAAACTGTTTGCTCGTAATTGTTCAATTCTTGCTGGTAAAAGTACAAATCATATAAAATATAAGTATATATATATATATATATATATATATATTAAACTTTAAAATGAAAGTTATCTCTTACATTCCGTTACAGCGGTCATTTTTATATACCAATCAAGTATTTATTTTTATTGTCTCTTAAAATAAAATTTGAAAGTTAAATTATACCAAATAAAAAGAAATCTTGTCTACGTAAACCATAACTTAATATTTAAAAAAAATGAATTATAAATATTTTGTTTGAAAACAAAAACTTGTTAAATTTACAAAATATCATGCAATAATAAAATACAATTTCTTCAGTTTTATGGATTCATATTAAACTTTATAATTACTGTAACTATTATTATTATTATATTTTTATAATCATTAATTTAATCTTTAATATTTTTAATTGGAGAAAATAATAAATAATTATCCTTTTCAATTCGATAGTTTCGATATACATTGCTCTTATACATTACAGTTGGCTTTTTGGTTATAAATGGTGCAAAGATTTAAGCGCATGCATACATAAAATATTGTAATTTGTATTACATAATTTTTCCTCTAGGATGACAGACACAAAGTCTCCGATAAATTAAATGCTGATTGTTTTTCCAACACCTTCAGTGTTAAGCTGCAACTTGGAATACAGTTGTTAATTGTTGGTTTCATTCTGACTCCTTGAAGGAGTAGATTTTATTTGCAATGCTTTTCTTCATTGCAAGTTATATATACTTCTCAAGGCGTCAGACTTGTAATTTATTAAAATATCTTTTAATAAAGGAAGTTCAATTACAGATATAAAAATTTCTATATTCATCAAATGAATTTTGGCAGAGGCTAGAATAATTCAGTCACTTCAAATTCCATGGAATTTCTGCTCTCCTTTTCATCCAGAACAGTCTGGCTTCCAGTACCGATCAGCTATGGTAAATTATAATTTCTACAAAATTAAGTTCATCAATCTAAAACAATAATAAATGTACACATATGGATATATGTGTACGGCTTAATAACAAAAGATTTTCATATCTGTAGTTACATTACACAGTAGAGACTAACCTAATCATTCTGACAAGTCACGTTGGTACAAATGTAAAATTTTAGCTTAGTGGATCTTTTTATTATTATTAATTATATTCATGGATTATAATCGTTCTTTCGAACTGGTTCTTTAATAAAATTTCTATAAGTTTATTTTTATAAAATTTTTTAAAGACTACAGCAATTATATCAGCTTAATACTTTTACACTAGAAGATGAATGATTCAAGGAGTGCCATATCATCCATATCTAAAATTTGATTTTTTGGGAGAGTTAAAAATTACTATGTAAATTATAAAATATTAGTATATAACTAATATTACTTTACATTTACTTTATTTAACACATTACGCCGTAATTTTGTTGGGTAGATACATAGCATCACAAAATCAGTCGGTTAAAAATTGTAAAGAATACATAGTAAATGTTTATGGGTAAATATACATACAAATGTAAGTTTCTGTGTAAGTGCACATAAACTTCTAAGATTAGTAAGATACTGGTTCTATCATTTAAATAATACAATGTTTATGGATAAAGGTACCTCCTTAAATTATGCCAAAAGTTGTTTCAATTACCCACTACAAGGTAATTTAATTCAATGCGAATCTCCATCTTTTACTTTTGGAACGACTGATTTTTTCATTAAGACAGTTTCTAGAAAACACACATTTAATTTTAGCAATTCTTAGTAAACAGTGTGTGTGTGTGTGTGTGTATATGTATTTTTTGTGACTACTCTGCATAAGGTTATGTATAGTATATATATTCATTTGTCTATTAAACAAACTGTATGTTAAGAAGCAAGCTATGTGTAATACAAACAGCTGGTTTGGGTAATGTCATTGGCTCCCGAGCTTCGAAACGGCTAATTTATAGTCACATGACCAATTCAATGATGTAAGGGGTGACAGTCTGGTCAGGCACCCTGAGGAGACAGCGTAACCGTCGACTCCTAGAGGGGTACAGCGGCGACTTGTCTTATAGATTTTTTTGACCTATACGTCTCGACTGAGGCAGCGCTTGTTATAGCCGGTGACCTACCATTTCAGCAACTAGCAAGACAGAAGGCTGACCAGGATGCGTATAGATGAGTAACGATAGGGGGACTTATCAGGATTGCCAGGCTCGCTAGGATCTCTCCTCTTCCGGCCGGTGAACCCACAATCATCCGGCAGGTCAAGCCATGGGTCAACCGCCCCTCTGGGAAGGGTTTCATTGTGATTGACCCAATTCCTAACTGGCAATGGCGTGTCCATGCGTATCTGCATAGGAGAAGAGCTGATGTTCCAGCTTGATTCTACTGCTCATATTTAGTCACCCGGAGCGCGTTGTATCCGCCTGCCAGACATGAGCCAACCTAAACCACATCTGCCAGAGGATAACCGAGCCCCTGTCCGTTGACAACGTCATCAGACTATCGTTTTCGGTGGGCGGCAGTGATGAAGCACGGGGACTCTCTCATCCTAGTTCTGATGAGGCCGGCTACAATATGGGACAGCTGGCTCCTAAATCTGATGAAGCCGGCTGTCCCGAATCGCAGCGGGCCTCATTATAACTGTTTCTTGCGATACCCTCCCTTGTCGGAGTGATACTTTTTAGTCATGCTGTCCTTGGTTTTTGATTCTGTATTTGCTGCTCTTATTGTTTTTGCATGTTATTTTCTTTGTTTTATTATTTATGTGTGTTACTTCTTGTGCATTTCTGTACGTTATTTCCTGAATGTGCATTATTTGTGGATGTTATTTTTTGTGTACTTATTGTTTTTAAGCTTATTTCCTGAGTTTTTTTATACGTTATTTCTCTGTATATATTTCCTGTGCTCGTACATATTTTGATCTCCTTCCTGTGTCCGGACATGGTACTCGAGTACCACGTTCATGTCCATAGAGGCGGTTCTGTGCATCCACTCTTCAACCAGTGTCAACGCTGAAGTCAACATTACACTACGATGCGGGAGGAGGGACAGCCCCCTGCGAAGCTATCGTTGGTCGGTGCTTGCACAGATTGGCGGCAGTGATAAAGCACTGGAACTCTCTCGTAGTAGCTCAGCTAGAGACGGTCTGGTTGCCGTAGTGCTCTTCTGGTCGGGTTTGTACAACCGTTATCCCACAAAAGATTACCCGGATTCCCTGGTTGATTGCCGCTCCTAAAATATTGTATTATTTCCTTTTTGTGTGTATTATCTTCAAACGTTTATCCTGTGTATTTTGTATGTTATTCCTTATATGTATTGTTTTTTGCATGTTCTTTGTTGTGTATATATTTTATGTGTTTCCCGTGCTCGTACATAACAGTTGTTTTCCTTCCTGTGTTCGGATTATATCAGAATGTATTCCTGATGGTGACCAGTCTTCTGGTATACTGTGAATATCAGTCACCTGCCTGTGACAACGCCTGGGATCACTGTATACTTCCTGCTAAGTTAAATAAAAGACCGAGTCCCGATGCGACCCCCTCACCGGGGGAACCATATTTAAGGCGAACGGCATAAAGACCGTGTCCTGGCCGGGGCTGACTATGTTAGCTTCGGTGTCTCACCCCGGGGGTTAGAGGCAGGCATTTAAATGATTAAAACTGGTGGGCTGACCTGTCGTGCTGGATGTGCAGCCAGTGGACGGGGAGGTCCATTAGTATGGACTAAACCCGGGCTGAGCTATACTTTATTATAGGTCCGGACCGGGATTGAGAAAAAAAACAACTGGTTTATGTTTATTAAGTTATACTTTATTATAGGTCCGGACCGGGGTTGAGAAAAAAACAACTGGTTTATGTTTATTAAGTTTATTGATTAAACTATTGGTTACCAGATGTAAATAGTTCATATTTATAGCCTGTATTATGAAAATGTAATAAATATTTTGTTAACTGTTGAGAATTTTAGGAAATATTTTAAAATAACTACATAATCAGAATTTATAATACAAAGAGGAAAATTGTTATTAACGTTGCCACACTGAATAGAAAAGTTATTAAAAATATAATGCTTGAAAACATTAGGAACTTACAAGTATAAATATCCGGTAGGTTATTTATTATTTCGTAATCATATGAATGGCTGTCTAAAAACCGGTCAGGTTTTAGATACTGCGATTGAATTCACAGTTTCAGTTTATTACTTTCCCGTAAATAAACTCAGGCATCTACTAACCAACATTCGTATTAATATTTATTTATTTCTGCTGAATACTTTACAAAAATTCTATTTTCATTCTTGTTATGTCCCAAAGAGTATCTTAGCATTCGGCTACGCAATGGATAACTAAAATTATTCGTACGTGGATTAGCTGCAATTTAATAACTTTCTACAACTTAAAATTTCTTTAAGGGTCTATTTACTAGCTTTGAAGTACGTCAAAAGATAAAATAAAATTAAAAAAGTAAGATTAAGTTAATTGTTAAAAGACAATTTATTGATTATACATATAAGAAAATAATATTAAAATAAGAAAATTAGCTTAAACATTAAGAAAATAACGAGTTACAGAACTAGGAAATTAATCTATCCATTTACCTGTATATAATTCACTCAAGCAAAAACATAATTATTTAAATAAGGAATGTAGAATATTGTGTATAACTGAAAAAATATTACTGAAGTAAATTAATTCTTCGAGAATGAAGAAATTAAATTAAGAATTCGAGAATAATCAACTTAGGACAAGCTCTAATGAATACCGTATAATACGGCAAGCAATACAAGCATTCCGAGATTAGTTATATGCGGCTGTTAGTCTTATTTCTTCATTCTCACTCCCAAAAATTTATCGTGAGACCAATATTTAAATCCTTCATGTAGAAAGGTTTATTTCCTTCTCTCCGGCTTTTCATTTTATCACGCCGCAAGTTGCTTGTTCTGCTACTCGATTTTTCGTTTTATCCATCAGTACACTAATTATTTTAGAACCATAATTTCTCTCTGCACGATTATTCTTTTTCCCTCATAAAATTATAAGTTATTGCAAGTTGTTTATCGCTTCCTACGCTTTCATTTATAACCAGCGGGAACTCTGTTAGATCTGAACTCCCGCACTTCTACTAGGTAGCTTTGGGATTGTCCGGATAATGGTGTTTTATAAGATCACCATTTCTCTCTGATTTAGAATTTCAGACCATATATAAATAATTATCGGCAATAATTCGTTATATTATTCTTTACCTGTCTCAGTCTTTTCTACCACTGAAATGTTTTAGACATAGCTGTGACTGAGAATAGGTGTGAAATATACAGGATTAATTTGTATCCATCAGATAAACCACTCACAATTCGTTATGATATAGTGTCAAGTGAAATTAATTAGTGAAATTTACATTATTATAATATTACTAAAATTGTATTTTGGTATTTAAAAAATATTGTTTTTTTCTTAACGTAAATTTCAAGTGCATATATATACATACAAACACGCGCGCACTAGAGAGCGAGGGAGGGGGAAGGGGGTGAGAGAGAGATAGAGAGGCTGATTAGTATTTAATTGTTCTCGGTTTCTATATTCAATATAATTACGATTTAAATTTCAGATTCCAAAGGTATGAATTTAACATTCCTTTTTCTTGATATAAATAACTAAATAATAAAAGACGTAATTGTTATAAGTTAACAATACCATTTAATTATTGTAGTATTAAAATATAGAGATCAAACATAGCTGTGACCCTGCCATTACTCTTTTTTAATTCTAGAGAATTGGTTTTATAACATTACTGTCTATGCAGGAATCCAAGATTTATTAAATACTAACACCTAAACATTTCTATTATATATATGTAAAAATCAGTCAGTTATGATGTAATATACTTATATAAAAAAATATACTTTTAATAAAAAAATAAAAAATTATTAAACGAAATTCTTTAAAAAAATAATAATCTTATAAAGTATTATCAAATTTAAAACCAATATATCTTAACTGTAATTTACCTACATAGTTATAGTTGGTTAAAATAAATATCCTCAATATTTTAATTTTTCCCATAAAATGTAAAAAATTTATTGTTTGAAATAGAAATACATAAAGGAGTCATTTAGTTGATTGTAATTCCATTAGTGCCACCAGGGAGGGTTAGTGTCACTCGAGCTTAAGACATGAGGCTCTGAGATGCGATTAACGGGAAGCGCTAAGCTCCAACGCTAATCCTCCTTCAAGGTGCTGCAAGGGTTGTACTGACGCTATGAATATTTATACGTTATTTTCCCTGTGATAAAAGCGTTCCGTTCAGAGTATCGTCTCGATGGAGATTACGCACAGTTGAGATGCAAACGTTTCAGTGTTAATCCTTTATGTCTCCGATTGCACATTTCTTGAAGGAATCTGATCGTGTAAAGGAAAGGAAAATACAATGCAATAATAAAATGCAGCCTTACATGTTTGTCTGTAATTAAATTTATTTCTTTAAAATTTATTTACTCTATAAAATAGAATTAATAGGTTTTTTTTAATTCAAAACGTAGCATACATTAAACATTTTTTGTTCCGTATCAAATGAGTTGCTTTCTTAAGAAATAAAAACTTATTGGCCATTTTTTTTTTTGTAAAACTATATAAAACATGATAATAGCTGGTTACAATTTTTTAAAATAAAAATAGTACGTAAATTAAACATTAAATAAATATATATACATTTATGTAAATAATTAAAAATCTAAGAAGAATAAAAACATTTATATTTGTAAACCAGTATATATAATATATATATATATATATATATATATATATATATATATATATGTAAACCAATTTATGTATATATATAATAAGTAGTAAACAAAGATGATGACTGTGTTACGTTCATTATACTCGTACTAAATTTTGTTGAATGAAGTAGTACAAAAATTTTTATTGTGTTAATAACTTCTACATGCTATTTCTTATAGACAAAAATTAGAGAGAAAACAAAAAAGACTGTCCAAAGTTAGAAACCTAAGTATTTATGTTTTCTGAGGTAAATATTTCTGTATTCAATATAATATATGTTATGAATTATGTAAAAGGGCAAAGTAATTATGAATTATAAGTAAATTTCCTGTAAAAATCATGTTAAAAACATGTCTTATTCCAAGTAGAATATCTAGTTAGCTGTTTGATTTTTTCATTCCTTGTTACATTTGTTAACAAAGATGATCTTTAGTAGAATGTCGAGTAAAAACTGCAAAAAGTTAGCTTTTTAAAGAAAGTTTAGAATTATCTTTTTTCTCAGTAAATTATGTAATAAAATTGTATGATTTTTTCATGTATAATATTTTCACTAGACATTTAGTAATGGAATATTTACATCTATACTTATTTTTAAATCCATTTTTACTGAGTGTTCTGTAAGCGTTCTTTAAATTACCCAAATGTAAGTTAAACATACATTTGGCAATATTAGAATAAATACATTACAGCTGTCATTATGAACTTCGGTTCAGTAGTAGCACAAGATCATACTGAATAGCTGCTAAAAAGGGCGCTAAACGTAATGTTTAAGGTTTTACTTTTGTCTATAGCAGCTGAAATATATATAATAATCTTTAAAGATATTCCTTTTCTAATTATAACCGTTTTTCATATAATTCTTTATTACTAAAACAAGTTTAAAAAATTATAAAAGTAAAGGCAATGAATTTCTTTATTTAAAAATCAACTTGTAAATTATTCATCATGTATAAACGATAGTTTTTGATTAGTTTGTGATAAAAAATAAAAGATTACTGTGTGATATATATATTTTAGCCGGTTGACTCAATGTTACTGATCAGTAATCTTCTATTCCCAATTAGGGTAAAATATACTAGTCTTTTGGGGATTTGGAAGGAATGCGTTCGTTGCCTCTAACGAAATCCTGAAGGTAAATATTTTGGGATTTTTTTTTCTGCTTTGACTCTTCGTTTTGGTTGTTCCTCTGTGCTTAATCAGTTTACAGTCTTAAAGTCATAACCGACCTTGCTCCTAGCTTAAAACGGGAGAAATATATAGAGCCAGTATATACTTGTGATTTAATAAATTGCGGCCTGCTTTTAAATTGTCAGAGAAATCTAATTTTGTACTAGTATAGAAATTATAAAAGTTACCAGCCTAGGCAGTAGTATCTTCGCTGAAGTTAAGCCGACTAACACATAATCGAATTCAGAATAAGATCCCTTGTCTGAAATTAATCGTAATAATATGAACATTGGAAAATAAATAAAACTAAACAAGTGCATTAATGTTAATTACAAAAATAATTTTATAATCAAATTATTTTTTGGTTCCATTAACAAGAAATCTTAATTATGTGCAAAATTGAACCTTTTAGACTGAAGTTGCTAGGCTAAAACATCTATCCAAAAAATAGTTGAAATAAGCTAGTCATAAAAGTGACAAAAATAGAAGGAAACTGAGGAAATGTTTTTCATTTAAAGGCTTAATTTGCTTTAAATTAACTCTTACCATTTTTAAATAAATAACTGTTTATTTTTATTTTAATTATATTTAAATTATTTAATAATCAAGAATCGTGTTTTGGAATTGAGGGAATCTCCACCAAAAATTCATACAGAAAGTGAAAAAAATCACAAGCAAACGGCAAACGGTAGTTATTTTCAGCAATGGTTAAAGTTGTAATAAAAGTTCGTGACTCTTATTTACTAAAAAAATTCACTAATGATATTCGGTAATAAAGCATTAATATGGATAATTTTTTATACAAAAGCTATTATAATAATTAAATTAATAAACTGATTCGTTTAAGTGTTTTTAATCGTTTCTCATCAGGCGGAATGAAACATCCATTTTCATTTTTCTCCGACAGCCAACAAACTTACTTTTCATCTTTTTTTTACTTTAAACATGACTAAAATCATGTTTGATTTTGTCATAAAGAAAAATGAAACCGCCATTTTTCCGTTTATATTTCTTCAGATAGCGCAAGCTAACGCGATTCAGAAAATTGCAGGATATGTATCAAAATTTTATTATGAGAAAATTTTTTAATAAATGATACACATAAATATAATATAATGAATAATAATTGATGATGAATAATTATTACAAAAATAATAATGATAGTAATTGTATTTTTTGGGTATTATGATGAAGGGTAAACACAGTAGAATTACAGTTGAATTACAATCAGCTGGTCTACGATAAGGAAGGTTCCAGTTAAATGAAAATAATATACTTATGATATTTATTATTAATAAATAATACCCATACATGAAAAAAGTGTTTCTTCCCGGAAAAACGATGTTCTCGTCTTTGAAGATAAAGGTAGACAACGTTGGTCATTACTGGAAGTGTAAGGAAATCTACAACTACATTTTACAGATAATTTTTATATTTTATTAATTGGTTTATTAAACTGATCTAAGAGCATTGTTTACACATTAAAAGAGATGTTCATATATTTTTTCTATTGTACAAGACTACACTTCATTGACATTCATACATATCATCCTCATTCATCCTCTGAAGTAATACCTTACGGTGGTTCCGGAGGCTAAACAGAAAAAGAAAAAAAAGAAAGTATTTTTTTTTTTTTGAGAAAAATAAATAATCATTATAAATTGAATAAAATATATCTGATACCACAACCACAAAAATAAAATAATTTTATTGTAAAATTGTTACTAAATCTCCTTATCACAAAAACAGAATCATAAAAAATTCACTTACAACCGAGCTGTTTTAAAATACGAGTATATCAAATAACTGGTTCAAAAAAAACACGCAAGCTACTCAATCGTTAAGAGTAATATCTGTTTAGAGTATTATTAGTTTACTGTTTATTATTTTTTAAATAAAAGAGCCCTTTAATAAGAGAACTTTTGAAATATTTTTCAAGTTTTTTCAGGACTTAAATTATTAAATATATTTTCTCTGTGTTTGAAACAAAGAATTATGTTTTAGAGAAGTTTGAGTACAGCAAATAGTGTTCAGTTTCTTTGTATATCAACTTTTTTCTTGATTCAGGGAAAACGATTGTTTTCTGAGAAATATTATCACACTGTAATTGTTCTTAGGGGATTTGTATTATTCACCATTTTCTTTTATATCATTCTGTTTTTGTAATAAGAATTTTCAATAACACATTTACAATGAAATTTAAAAAATTTTTTTTTTTTTGCTGATTCTAATCAGTAACTTATCAGGACTCACTATTCTGAAGTAAAAATTAGATGAAAAAATCTAAAAATTATTGATAATTATAATTTATTAAAAATTATAAAATAATTCGTGAAACAATTAGTAATTTTAATTTTTATTATTTATTATAATGGCTGAGCGGGGTATCTTACTTATTTTATTATTTTAAAATACTAAAATAAAATAAAGATTCTGTCTACATTACAGTAATGCATAAGCAGTAAGCAGTAAGAAGGTTTAATGCTGCTCCGAGCTTAAGTCACAGTTTGTCTTCATTAAGGCGACACCCTGCTCCCACTCTCACTACTTTGCATTTTAAATTGACGCGCTCCACTAGAAAACCACTTTGCGCTTGTGACACTCTCTTTCAAGGTTATTTTCAGGACGATCTTAGCAGAGCCTTTGCAAGATTTTACATATATTTACAAAACACTTACTGCCTCACTAGGTAATACTAAAGAGAGACTCTGTATTATTGCTGCTTAAGTGAACGTCAGCCATACAAAGAGAGAATAATGTAACCATGTTAATGGCAAAAATACAGATCCGTACCTTGCGCCTGCGCGTTTGAATGTGTGTATGCGCTTGTGTTGTGTACGTAATAATAATGAAAGTTTTATGGAGGTTTTCTGTTTACGATTTGGATATCTTATTTAATTTTTCTTAAATCTACAAACAAATTATTGAGTAGAATAAAGAATGTCCAATTTCTTGCTGGAAATTAAGCTACTACTGTATAACTGTGTCAGTACCAGCTTAGATACAACTGAACTTCATTTATGAAAATACTTAAGAGATTAGGAAAAAACTTTACAATCTATTTTTTCTATGAAAAAGTTTAAATTTATGAAATGTTTCATTTTTTATTTAAATGTTCCAAATTTTTAACAAAAGAAAGTGTAATTGTGATTTAACTTTGAATACAATTCATTTTTTAAAAGAGTTAAATTTTTTCCGTTTATTTATTTTTTTTTTCAGTACATCTTTTCTTACATAAAAAAAATTTTATTTTGAATAATGTCTGTGAAATTAAGATTTAGTTATCTTCATAGATAAAGAAGGTTTCTATGTCCAAACTTACATACTGTAGCATGTTCGCGACTAGATCAAGATATTAAAAGATTAACGATTAACATTTTTTGTTTAATTACGATTTATTAGTTTAATAATATAGAATATAAATAAGACAAATCAGTTATAATAAAAATGACAATAATAATAATAAATGTCAATAATAATAATATTATAATATTAATAAACAAAATTACAATAATAATAATAATAAATAATGATTATATACAAAACAGATTTTAAAGTAAGATCTTGATTTATTTACCGGTAGTAAATTTTAAATACCATAATTCAATTCAATTGACTAAAGATTTTATAATGATCGCTAATATTTACCCATTTAACAAATTACTTAGAAGATATTCTATCCTCTGCATATACATTTGCTGTTCGCAAATAAAACCACTCTGTAGTTTGTGGATGAATTAAATAATTTACTCCTGTTACGAATCGTTTATTGTAACTTACCAAATGACTTCCAGTATTTCTTCACTATCCTCACCGAATTACGTTGACAGAAAACGTCGTCTTACAATCGCGTCGAACACATGCTAATACTCGCTTCATACACTACTCGCTTAAACTCTTCGCATAATACTAATCTTAATCCGTCTTTCCCGGCTTATTTATACTCCTAACCTGTTGACCTGCAGAGCTAGACCCAGGTTGAAGAGTGAGAATGATCATCCGAGCCCTTTAATTTTTCAAGAATTCCTACTCTGGTCCGGTAATTCTTCTCATGGAATAATATCTGTAGAGGTGTGTCGTTGGCAGTATTACAAAGGACGATTTTAATTGTAGCCTTAGAAAAAGGGTTCCTTTTATTACACTTTTGTATTCCTTCCATTATAATATCTTCTACTACTTTTTCTGTAATTGGCATCCGTTACTCAGATCCACAATTACTGGTTGTATCACAATACATAATTTTTTCTTTGATTTATAAATCTTCAGTCTTAATTTTAGTAAAACGTTTACAATCAACTTTATGCATAATATACTTGTATATGCTTATTTGTTTCTATTAATTGTGATATTATTTGTGTTTTAATTGTTTCATGAAATGTATCCATATTAAATTTTTAATTAAAAAACTGAATGATGATATTCCCCAAGGAAATAATGATTATTTTATTAGAGAATATATGTTAATCATATAGTTAATATTATCTCTGCTTAAAAGTTTCATTAAATAAAATTTATAATTGTAACGTGATGAGGAAACAGTAAAAGTTGCAGATGTTATTGTTTATTGAAACTACAATATAAATACCCACAACAACCAAAATATTATAATTACCTTTTTCTATTATTTTATGAAAGTGTTATACTCAGAAACTATTTCA
This sequence comes from Zanna intricata, assembly GCA_010016005.3. Taxonomy (NCBI): domain Eukaryota; kingdom Metazoa; phylum Arthropoda; class Insecta; order Hemiptera; family Fulgoridae; genus Zanna; species Zanna intricata. The sequence goes on along the minus strand of JAAAKQ030012580.1, from coordinate 1,656 downwards.
TTTACAGAAACCAAAAAAAAAGAGACATTTTTGTGTAATGTTTTCTTCTTTCAGTATTCGATCTCAATTGTTATACATTTTTCTTTAATTTCAGGGAAACATTATTTGCTAAAAATTTATTATAATAATTTAATCATAATTGTGTTTTTATCACACAACCGGATATCGAAGAAAGATTATTTTTAGACAAAATGCTACTTATTTGAAAAAAAAAAATCATCCTTTTAGGAATTTTTGAGTTTTCAGTTCACTTTTGAACTGAACTGTAAGAAGAAATAATAATAAAATAAATAAAATATCTCAAAATGCGATGTAAAACATAAATATATAATTAAGCAATAAAGAATAATGCAGATGGGACAATAATTCATTGCTAGATTTTTTATCTACCCTTATAGAATATTTACATGAAGCAATCCTATCGTATCAGTACCTTGATTCTCACAGTAATAGATTTTCAAAAAAATGTTCGTCAGATTGTAATTAACATTACTTTATTTAATAAGTAAGATCTTTGCTAAACGGTTTTTGAAATACACTTAAAAATCGCAACTTTGAGGTTATCTAGGCTACTTCCTTCATAACAACTTGTAATCAATAAGCCTCAGAAAGTTTATTTTGAATTATTATCTAACAACCCTTTAGAATTTCATATGTATTAAAAACGTTTTGGGAAAATTTTCTATCATAAATGATCAAGATCAAATCAAAAATAATCAAGGAAAGTTAATACTTTCTTTGATTATTTTTTCCATGTTTGGGATTATCTGATTGGTTTGACGTAGATGTTTTTCTATATTTTTGGAAATAAAATTTTACGTTATGCAATTTAATGTAAACACCATGCATTGCGATTTATCCAACATCCATGTTGGATAACCATGTTGGATCCATGTGGTATCCATGTTGGATGTTGCAACATGTTGCAAACCTGACGAAAAGAATAACTAATTGAAAATAGATTTTTTACTTAGAATAAATAACTAAAATAAACTAATTGTGTTATTTGATTTTCACAAGTTTTTTTTTTTAATCACGAAACCTGACTCGGTACGCATTACATTTCTTAGATGCTTCTGTTCTGCCGGCATCCGTGGCGGAGTGATAGCGTCTCGGTCTTTCTTCCGGAGTCCTGGGTTCGAATCCCAGTCAGGCATGGCATTTTTCACACACGCTACAATTCATTCATCTTATCCTTTGAAGATATAATACTTACCATAACTGTGGTTCCAGAGGTTAAAAAAAAAAAGAAGATGCTTCTGTTCGTAACATTTGAGGAACATCTGATTCTGTTCATAACATAAGTAATGTAATATGTACCTAAACAACTATTGTGATTTTTTAAATATATTTTACGACAATCAAATAACACATTTTATTTTCTTTTTGTTATGGAAGATTTTCATAAAGTAACAGTTTCAATCATCGATTATTTTAATAATCTAAATTGAAGTGTTTAGTGGTTTGGATGGTTTTAAGTTAATTGTATTAACTCCAGCCTTTAATCCGGAGGTCCAGAGTTCGAATCCCGGTCAGGCATGGCATTTTTCACACACGCTACAATTCATTCATCTTATCATCTGAAGATATACCTAACGGTGGTTCCGGAGGTTAAAAAAAAAAAAAAAAAAAAAAAAAAAAAAAAAAAAAAAAAAA
>JAAAKQ030012569.1:0-16930 GCA_010016005.3 Zanna intricata | reverse complement strand
ATATAATTAAAGAAATAATTTTAATATGAAAATTATTTATTGCAATAAAATTAACTTGTACAAAATTAAGTTTTTTTAATTTTTTTAATAAAAATGTAAAACATAAATTTACAATAATTTTTTAATGCAAATTTTGTAGTGCATTAATATCCGAAAATGCAATACTTTTCTAAATAGTTTGCTTGGTCGCATTACTAAAACAGCTTTAGTTATAAATACAATTACATGGTTTATATATATATAAAGAAATTAGATGTTTTAATTTTTGTTACTGATTTATTGTTAAACCTAGTTGTAAAAATAAATGTTGGCTAAAAAAAATGACCTACATGAATGGGTATCCTTTACGGTTCTTTTAAGTCTAAGCTTTGAACAAAACCTCTAGTAAATATATTGTTTATATTGTATTTTTGTCGTAAGTAATGATTGTTTTTTCGTCTACTCTTTCCGAGCGCCCTTCAGATTTTTACGCCCTTGGAAAATGCCCCATTGCCAGTGCCTTGGTACGGCCCTTAATAAAACAAAAAATTAAAATACGTGAAATGATAAATGGTAACAGAATAACAAACCACAGTTAAAAGTAATTGTTCGAAATTCCCTCTTTCAAATTTATAAAGCACTCCTCTGCCCGCCAGCTTTACTACTTAATTTGGGTCCCCCCCATAAATTACAGTAGCGCTTCTCTTTATTAGAAGACCTGAAATCAGGGAGAATTTTTTCGCTAGCCGTAACTCGAAAACAAAGCATTTTCAGATCTATGTTTATATGATTTTTTTGTATTATTTTCTTCAGTAGAACATACCCTAAAAGTTTCTGCATTTCTTTGTGGGACACTCTGTATATTCCAGGTTCGGCATAATTTTTCAACTCTATGAATCCAGGAAACATCATGATACCACCTTTTTTTTTTTTTTTTTAGAAAAGTATTTTTTTCATATTACTATTTGGTTAACGTTGCGCTAACTCAAGTAGACTTATTGAAATAAATAATTTAACATTTAAGTTCGAAAAACAAGAGCTCTGAATGATACTTGTACCTGAAATATTAATGTTTTAAAATTTAATTTTCATGATGGAAAATCCAACTGCATCTAATATTAATACAAATGAAATATGAACTTTTTTAAAAAAATAATTAAGACACCAGCTTTAAGAATCATATTTATTTTTTTTTATTTCTAACACTTGATTTTTTTTTCAAAATGTGGCTGTTATAAAACTTTAGTATGCGGTAGCTGTTGAGGGTCAAATGGAACCCATATTTTTAGCATTAGAGTATAATTTTGATGATAAAATTTTATTTGGTTAACGGGGTCAACTGCGGATCTAATATTTTTACTAAGAATTTTGTTTTTTTCTCACTTATACTTTTATAACTGCACAATTTTTAAGGTTAAAATAAAAATAACTTGATCGAGTTCAAATAGGATTGAAATTTTTTTACTGAAAAATTTTTATTTTTTTCAAAATTTTGCTCTGAATATTGCACGATTAATGATTAATATTTAAAAAGCGTATAGTGTATTTGAAAAAAAATCTGTCAAAGACGGAAAAAGTTGCGCTAACCTTTTTAAATTAATTTTATCTACGGTTGTAATGCATGTACAAACATAATAATTATAATCTATTATTTTTTACTTTTTTCTGTTCTCTTCTAAGTTCAGTGCAACTGCTCTATTGCTATTTAAGTTTGTTGAATCTCAATGAACGCGTCAATGTAGTATTATTTTTAGTTATTTTTCCTTTAATAGTTTATATAAATCATTATCGGGTCGGACCCAACTCATTGCTATATGGAGTAAGCAGAACAACCCATTAAAATTGTTTTAGATAATTGCCGTTGAAAACGTGTAGTATATAGACCTGTCATTTTTCTTAATTGAACGAAATTGAATCTTTGTTTGGAGCAAGTTGTGTGTGGGCTTTATCTTTTAATTTTAATGTTAGTTACATAATATTTTACATATATTTTTTTGTAGTTGCAAAAATAAAAAACTTTTCAAAGTTCAGCCTAAAACTTGTTTCTGCTAGATATTACACTTTTCTGCAGGTTTTCAGCACTTATTACAAGACCTTAATTCAGGAATAATATAAAATGGTGGGTCTCATTACTGGTCTCAATAGCGGCCAAATATTTATCACCTACTCTTTCGTAACAATGAACAAGTTCAACCGTTAAACGTATTTCCTTGTGCTCTGGGTACGAAGACTACGTCACATTGTTTTACTTTATAATTAAATATACCGTAGATGTATTTCATTTACTCTTCCAATAGTATTTCCTTACTTTTGCGCCAATTATTGTGTGCTTTTTGTATTCTTCGCCGATTGGAACCGATCAAGCTAACAATTTTCGATATTTTATCAGGAGGTAATAAAATTTTGGTTGTTGATCATGAGGTTATTACTTTCATCTTGTATTTATCAAAATATGATTTTCTATTATCATTCACTATGCTTAAAAAGTAAAATACAGTGTATCGCTACAAATTTTATTCACAAGAAATATTAATCTCCCTTATAATAGTACAAACTATTAATAGATTGTAATTTGGCTCTCTAATTCGTGGAATATTTTACTGCATACAATTAATTGCTTAAATAAGTTAACCTCTTGATATTAAAAGTGTTTTTTTTTTTCAATATCTAATCTTCATTGAAATCATTACTCACCTATCTCAGTTTTGTTATGTCGCTTGTAAACTAGATATTCAAGTTTGGAAAATGATGCTTGTACATCTCATTTCATTAAGCATAACCATTGTATGATTGCGGATATAATTAGTTGTGTTTCGTGCTAATGTGAAAAATCAAACTTTTTCTTATAACAATTCACTCTCAAGATTGCTGTCAAATTCATGGTTATAATCAATGTTTGGCGTGCTGCCTAAAAATATTCTTTGCATTTTAATTAGCCTCTTATAATATTAATCGCCCATCAGTTCTTAAGAGCTTGACAACCCGTTGTAGACCGTAATGTTTATTTTACCGTGAAATAGATAATTATTCTTTTTTTGAATACCTTATTTGTCTAATTTTAAGCTTGTTACATTTTATTGGCTTGCATTTATTCATCTTTTACATGATATCTTAATTTAAATTCCTTCGTCAGCCACTCGCTGTTAACACAGTATTAATCGCTGTTCAATTTTCTTTTTTTTTTTTCGCTGGATAACAATGTTTAAAAATTTATACTTCTGTTATAGGACTGTAAGAATAACTTTTTCTAGTTAGATATTTGTTCTTACCAAAATCCCGTCCCAAAAAAAAATTTTTAACTTATGGTCATTTCCGTAGCAAGTAACTTAGTTTTATATATTTAAATGTAATTAAATGTGTTTAAATTTTAAACATTTACAATTAAATTAAACATTCTAATATGTGACGTAATTTTATTAACTTATCTCTCCAAAATCGTGTTAAACAAAGGTTTTAATTTATTTTATTTTCTTGTAAATAAAGGAACAACTTTTGCTGTATATTACCGAGTATTGTGACTCTCAAAAACGATTACAAAGTGCTGAGTATTGACCACCATTCGATTTGGCAAACATAGAATTTAAATATTCGGAACGAAACACCAGTTTGGTATAAATAATGTAGTATATAATTAAAACCTGTTGTGTTTATTAATTCTACAACTCAGAACTTCTATCAAGTTTTATACTTCAACTTCATTGAATAAAACCATTCAAATGTCATTTAATTCAGATTTTTTTTTTGGCATCTACATTAATAATACTTTTTGTAAATGATTGTTATTCATTAAATATAAAGTCTGTTTGTGCTTATACTGTAAAATATTCTGCATTCTTGTTTCTGTCATGAATATCTATGCAAAAAAAAAATTGTAAATCATTTTAACTATCTTCTAAAGATAAATTGTAACGAGTTTTTTTTTTTTTTTTATATAACTTTTACTTACTTTATAATTTCAATTTTAAACTGCAGCGGAGGTTTCATTATTTTATGTAACTTCATCAAAAATAATGCGTGCATATAGAGATAACTTTAAACTTAGGAAGATTTTAATTTTCAGGTTATTATTTTTTTTATGTGTATTTATACAAGAAGAATGAAAACCTCCTCTTTTATGTTACCCTGTTTTAATTTGTAACATTACACTTACTTGTACCACGCTGTGATAGCAAGTGAGATATACCTCCCTCTTTGTAGGAGCTTCTGTAACTTTTCATGATAACTTGTTAATCTTTAGCAACTCACCGAAATCAGGAGTTACTACTTTATTGTGGGCTTTTAATAACTATAACTTCGAGCGAACCGAGGTCCCCGTTAAACTCGGCCTTTCGAGTTTCGTTTGTTTGTATGTTTTCGATATACTTACGGTAAAATACATTTTTTTGATATTATTAAACATTAAAGTTTATTTCTATCGGAAAGCAGAACGATTTGTTTGTTTTGACGTAAAGCATATCTAAAAAGGGGATTTGTTATTTTTCTACGGAGAGGAGGTTGCTATAGACAAGCCACCTACGAGTGACCTGATTTCTCTTCCTGATATTACTAATTCCTGATTTTGGCTACCATTTCTTGTCTCATATTATTTATCAATTAATTCTTTACAGCTATTTCATTGTTTTACTCGTCTTTAACCTAACGTTTATCTCTAAGAGCGTTCTATTCGTTTGCAATGACAATTCTGTAAAACCTGGGAAGGTGTGATCATCTCCAGATAGATTCTGACCTATTTATTGTTAATGTTGGTTTTTGATAAGCTTACTTTATATTTATTATAATGTTTTAGCTTATGAAAATAGTACTTACGATATTGTTAAAGCAAGAGAATGTCCTTGTAACTGGCTTTACTTTCCGACAAGATCTAAAACCGACCCATTCCATTTTTTAATCTTTTTTTATTAATAAAATTTTGTTTTAATGCTGAATTTGTTAAACTAAAAGCGAAATGAATACTTTTTGTAGAACTATTAGTTTTAATTATATATTTTTATTATTTAAATACTAATAATATCTTTGACAAGACAAACTTCATATCGTTTTTTCGATTACTACACGTCCAGTTTTACCGAATAATAAATCTCATCTTGACACGTAAGATTGCATTCTGCTACAACAAATTATTAGTCATTTATTTTTAATAACTGATTATAATCGTAATTAATTTATTTCATTAACAATTTATCGTACCTTATTATTAAGATATAAGTAATTCTAGTTTAAAAAATAAATTGTTCGGAAAATATCTGGCTTAACAGAAATTTGAATATGATCTTGAGATTCCATCTACGATAGTGATAATTACTTTGAGCCCTAGTTGAAGTTCTCAGTCCTATTCATTATTTATAGCCGACTATGGATATATATCCGTAGTCGGCTATATATATAGTTCATTTCAGTTCCGGCAATACGTTATAGAAATTAGAATTGTTGTGTGTTAAATCTGAATCCGCTAAATTTGGATATAGAGACCACTTTTAAGACATATATCTCCAGTTCAATTGAAAATTAAACATGAAGAATAGATGTAAGGTTAGAATTTAGTAATTTTAAATGTAGAATTATTTCAATAACGTAATTCGCAAATTATTTCTCTTTCAAATCTTTGTTAATTAAATATAGATAATCTTTCTAGAAATGTGTAATTACTAATAAATAGTCGTACTATATATTAGTGTTAAATTACTGAAATCAATTTTATGTTTGTAACTTTTTACATTAGAATTCATCTTAAAAGTTTTAATGTGGTTTTTAGTAAGAGTAAAGCTTACAGTTCTCTCTTTTCAAAAAAGTACATTATTTCCTGTAGAAGTGAGCTTAAATGATTTACTAACTAGCTTAAAAAAATACCGAAGTCTGTCGTCGCCGAATCCATTAAAGTGGAATTTTTAAAGTTTTGTCCTCTGATAGAGTATAATGGTAAAATTTTAAATGTATTAGCACTTCAAACTCTTTGAAAGTTGCAAAGTGGAATCCCTAAACTTTACGATGGATAAATAACTTTATTTTATATTTATATATAGGCTCACTCATATGAACTAAGAATTTTCAATGTTTAGAAATTATTCTTACATCAAAAATACTTTGTTATTATTAAAAAATAAAGGATATTATTTAAATCCCTTTCTAGGATGTCAAAAAGCAAAATTACTTCAAACAAAATGACACTGTTAGCGGTAGCAAGTATAAGGATACCCAGGTTAATTAACTGGTCTTCTGCCTGTACACGGTTCTTATTTATTACCCGGATTGTTATCCTAGTAATAATATTTAAATATATTTTCTACTGAAGGATAAAAGATATTGTGTAATTATTCGTAATAAACTTGAAAATATAAATAAAGATAAATCGTTCACCAGAGACAGTGATCGCATTTGAAGCATTTGAAATTTTTTTTGTATTGTGTACGTTGCAACGCAACCCCTCCACGGTCCAGTGAGATGAGGATGATATTTAAGACATGTTACTGCAGTGTAGTCTTGTACAGACTCAGGCCGACCATTCCTGAGACGTATGGTTAATTGAATCCCAATCACCAAAATATTGCCGGCCTCCGTGGGACAAGTGGTAGCAACTCGGCCTTTCATCCGGAGGTCTCGGGTTCGAATCATGGTCAGGCATGCAATTTTCACACACGCTACAAATCATTCATAGTATTCAAATCATATAAAAGCAACTAACCTTTAATAGGATTTGAGTCTCAGAACCTTCTCTTCGAAAAGCAGCTGTTAAGAACTGAATTGCGATGACGAGTTAATCACTAGATCGGACCAATGGGCTATTTTAAATTTAAAACAAAAATTCTATTAATATTCTCTTAAATTACGTTTCAAAATTTAGTTAGTAGACTAAAAAGAAAGGTTTAATTCATCAGGTTATTGAGACCGATTAATTTTTCAACACAAAAATGATTCAAACAAAAATCAGTTTGAAGTTTTGTGGGATTTAAATTTTTATTTTTGTGTAATTTGTGGTTTGATGAAAATGGTAAAAAATGATGAAAAACATAAAAAAAAATATTTTATGTTAATTCAGGGTGAATATGACGTCAACAGAATATCGATTCCCTCATAAAATTAAATATATTCATTTGGCTGTATCATTTTATGATTCTGGTAAACACGCTTTATCTAATCATATTGCATATCAAGATTTAAAACCAGATATTTGAATAATGATTATTTTCGTTCATTACAAGCTTGTTTTTCAAAGGCTTTGAAAAACCTTTGTAAAACCTTTGAAAAACCTTTGTTCAAAGGCTTTGAAAAAGCCTTTGAAAAACAAGCTTGTAGTGGAAGCGTATTTAGCTTCCACTACATTATTGTTTGCTTATATACATATATATTTATATATATAGTTAAATAATAAATAATAATATATATATATATAGTTACCACACGCCTTTAACTCTGCGAACGCTCGAACGAGAAAAAGTCAGCTGGAATTCAGTATCCCGGAGGTCCCGGGTTCGAATTCCGGTCGGGGATGGCATTTTCACACACGCTACACATAATTTATTTTCATTTTCTGATGTGATACCGAATGGTGGTTCCGGAAGTTAAAAAAAAAAAAATTATCAGAAAAATATAACAAAGAGATTTGTGTATAAAAAAATAACATTTGAGAGTTAAAAAGATTGGTTTTAAGAAAATTGGTTAAGACATTTGTACTTATCATGAAGGGAAAATACTGCAAAACGAATGATTTAGTCATCACTTTACATTTTGTCGTCGGGTAAAAACTAATACATTGAATTTTTAAAAAAGTAATTATGTATAATTATTTCCTTACTTTCATTTACAGACCTCATACATATACATATTTAGGCTTGAATATATATAGATTGAACACATTATACACTTTCTTGTTTTTATAATGTGAATTATTTGAAAAAAAAAATTTTTTACAGATATATATCGTACTCTATTAACTATACAATGATGAAGATTTATGTTGTTATATTTCTTAGCTTAGTACGAAACCCCCTTTAACGTTGTTGTACTTTAATAAAGGATTAATTAACTTTACCAGCATCAAATGAAGCGTTACGTCGTTAGTTAACTAAGTCTTAATTTATCGAGTGAAATGAAGAAATGATTGAAATGATTATTTCATAATTATATTTTTATTTTTTATTTATTCTTCTTTTTTTGTTTTTGCTCTTTACGATTTGTTTTAATATTTTTAACGTCTTTAAAAAAATTTAAATTTCTTTATGGGTTTAAAAATTCGTTTTTATACGTATTAATATATTTAATTTAGATTTAAGAATAATTATGTTCTGTGAATCAATTTTATGTTATTAAGGATGTAGCAGTATTGGCCTATATGCTTTGTTGTATAATTTAATTTTTAAATATTTCTTAACTCTGTATTGTTTATGTAAATATTAAGAACTACACTGAAATTACTATGTTAGTGTGGAAAACGATGGGAAACGTAGAGGACAGCAAAAGGTTAACCCTTTTTTGTTCTTTGTTTTGAAATAATAAACATTCTAATGAATCTAGGAGTTAGCAGATCGAATCAGCAGGATATAAATAATGTATCTTCCTCGATGTACCAGATTTAATTCTATAGTTTCACGAGGGAACTGATAAAATTTGTTTGGTCGCTGATTACTTAATCAGGAATCGATTTTAATCCTCTATATTTCTTGCTAACTGGCCTTATAGAAGTGGCTGTAACTAGTTAATCTAAAATCAGTTTAATTTAAAATTCACAAATTAATTGAGTAATTTAATAGAAATTCTGATTGTTCTTAATTCTTAAAAAAGATAAACCGGTAACTTCAGCTGAAACCACTACTTAAAATAGTAACACTAGTTACAGTGAAAATTTTACTAGAAGGATTGAAGTTAGAACCTTTTCCATTTTATAACAATTTGGAGTGGTTAATCGTTATTAAATAGATAATTGTTAAAATAGTTTTTACTACCGACATTTTTTGAAAAAAAATTTTTCTTGTTGGGAGAAATGGTCAAGACATTTTTTTTTGTGGTCTTCAGTCATTTGACCGGTTTGATGCAGCTCTCCAAGATTTCCTATCTAGCGAGTCAGTACATATTCAACTATTACTCAGTAAATTTGAATTAATCCTGAAAAGGAAAATAATGAACTTAATTAATTTATATTGAAATATTATTTAAAATAAATTGAAACAGATCACTAAGAAATACTTAATACAATTAGAAAAATGTTCCAAAAAAATATTGTAAAAATCTCATTTGGACACCATATGATTTTTTTAAACGCCTATTAAATTACATATCCACAACTTTTAAAATAAATTATATAAAACTTTATTTCATTAATAACTTCTGATACTTTTTAATATTATTTTTTTTTACTGTTATTAATGAATTATTATTTATCGTAAAAAATGTTTTAAATCGGAGGTTAACAAATCAATATATTTAAATTAAAAAAAAGGAGATGAAGTCGGATAGGAATCGATGTGACTTCCCGTTTAAGATTTAAATATTTCATTAATTAACATTTTATTTGGCTATAACACTGGAACCAATGAAAATAAGTACCACTTTTGATATATATTTGAAAAGCTCTCAATGAGAGTTTATTACTGCAGTCAATAAAACGTCCAAAATCCAATTTTTTTTGGATTATGGGCATTTTTGGTTCAGTCGATTGGAATCAAAGGAGGAGGTGCACAACTAGGTGTTACAACAGACCTAAATGCAAAATTTCAACATCCTTCACTAATAGTTTTTTTTAGTTATACGAAATACGTGCATACTTACGTATGTGCAGACGTCACGCCGAAACTTGGTCAAAATGATTTCAAGGACGGTCAAATGGTTATTGCCGGTCTCCGTGGCTGAGTGGTAGCGTCTCGGTCTTTCATCCGAGGTACCGGGTTCGAGTCCCGGTCAGGCATGGTATTTTTCACACACGCTATAATTCATTCATCTCATCCTCTGAAGATATACCTTAACGGTGGTTTCGGAGGTTAAAAAAAAAAAAAATTGGATATTTTCGTTGAAATCTGAAAATCGAAATTTTTTGCGATCACAATACTTATTTTATTTTTTACAAGGAAGTAAAAAAAAAAATGTCTAAAAGTGTTGCTGTAATGACTTGTAAGAGAATATTGATTTTACAAAATCTAAAAATAAGGTTTTGAGTTTTCTGGAATAAACCGTCAAACATATTCATTTATCTAACTTTTTTCGTTTAAGTTCCGGAACTACTGTAAGGTATAACTTCAGAGGATAAGATGAATGAATTGTAGCGTGTGTAAAAATGCCATGCCTGATCGGGATTCGACCCCGGGACCTCCAGATGTAAGGCCGAGACGCTACCACTCGCGCAACGGAGGCCGGCTCATTTACTAACTTAGGTTCTGTGTATGGTTCTGCAAAAAGCTTCAAAATATTACGCCTATACATATCCCTTGCTGAGGCGTTGGGAGGTAGTGTATAGTAATACATTGATTCTCAAGAGAAATATTAACTTTTTAGTTTACACCGATATCAAACGTATGAAACCAACCATCAAAGTAAGTGAAGGAGGGGATAGTGAACGGCGACAAGACGTCGTTAGCAGCAAAGACACAATTCAGTAATCAATCTTTACCCTCCGCGTCGTTAAGTCCTTAATCCATTTTCGATAGAAAATCTAGCCATCAAAAATAATATACTATTCTCTCAACAATTTTTGAATAATAAATATTACATGTAATAGAAAAGCGACTGGAAAATAAAATTAAAATGGTAAAATTGTTTTTTTTTTGGAATTCTCATTTTGAATGCTTAGCCAAAAAAGTATTCCAATATTTTCAGCCATTTCAATGATGAAACTACAAGTTTCAATTTCTGCCATCACTATAATAAGCCGGCCTCCGTGGCGCCAGTGGTAGCGTCTCGGCCTTTCATCCCGGAGGTCCCGGGTTCAAACCCCGGTCAGGCATGGCATTATTCACACACGCTACAATTCATTCATCTCATCCTCCGACGATTAACTTAACGGAGATTCCGAAGGTAAAAGAAAATATAAAAAAATCACTACAATAAAATATATCTGCGTACTGTTAAAATAAAAGATAAAAAATAACTAAAACAATGACTGCAGACTTTTCTATTTAAATATTAAATGGTTAATGGTTGGACAGCATTATGAATAAGGTTAAAAACCACGAAATTTCAGTACAATTCATAATCTTAATTTATATTACTTCCACGGATCTTGAATATGTTCTTAATAACGCCAAGAATTAAAAAAAAAGATATTTTCAGAAAAGCTATTTCACACTGATTGTAAGATTAGTAAGTTACATGTTTCGATCTGCACTAACTTATGATGTTATAATAAAAAGAGATTCGTTTAAAAAAAAAAAAAAAACGTCAATCTAGTATAGCACGATTGCTTGAATTGAACGGTTCGGTTCGTAGCCCTTTTCAAGCAATGATTAGTGAATGCTCGTGTTACATTACATTACAGTTTTTTTACTAGTCGGTCACCACTTTAAACTTCAATCTTTATGGTTTTTTTTCACATACTTTTTTTTACAAGTCGTTCAAAGTCTGTATTACAAAACAAAGTAAAAGTAATAAAATAGTATTTATTCTAACAATAGTTTATTATATCGTCATCCATCAAATAGTTAATAAAATATATTTAATGACTTTTTTTTTGTTACCAAAATTATTTAAACGACATTTTATCTATTTATATATAAGAGTTGTATAAAATAAAAATTAATGGATAATAAAATTGTTCATTTTATTTTATAGAATATAATTTATTTCAATCAAGTTTATGATACACTGAACAAAAAAATATTTCCTTAATATTATTTATTTTTATTAAAACTTAGTGAAAGTTAAATAAAATTATTGTCTAACTTATATGATTGATGATGATTTTTTTCTTTACCGTGTGTTTTATGATAGTTGTAAAAGTTATCGTAATTATTTCTATAAACACAGTTTTAATGATCCATTTTATTAGTTGATTCATTTCTTACTTTCATAAAAAAAAAGAAGTGTTTTGTTTAGAGAAAAAACTGTACTGTTAATTTTTTAATTGTTGTATAATTAATTTACTTTTATTGATGTTAAATTACTTAGTGAAAGTAATAAAAAGGTAATTTAAACATTCACAGTAGAGTGTATCTAATTATAAAATACAAATTATATTTAATATAAAATAGTACTAATTAAATCCGTCAATGAGAGAATTGAAATGAATTAAGTGTTTATTTAGGAAAAGGTAATATAATACAATTCATTTTAGCTATTTTTACATCGTTTTAGAATTTCTTGTAAACCTAATTGCAGAAGTTTGTTCCTTTAATATACTAGTTCTCTTATAAATATTATACAAAATCGAAGATGGGGGATTTTTTTTAATGCACAATCACCTTTATATTGACTTGCGAGATTTTATTTCGTTTGGAAAATTTTTTTATTAAAATAAATGCTACATGAACACCACAGGACTTCGTTGTACGAAAATCTAAAAATAATACGATTCTAAATTATAATTTTCAATTAATTTTAATTAGATGTTTAAACAAATCTATTACTTATACACGTAATACATTGTAATAAAGCCTATTAAATTACATACAACATTATTAAAAGTCCATAAAATTTTATTTCACTAATAACTTCCTGATTTTTGTCATATATATATATATTTTTATTGTTGTTATTGAATTATTTATTGTAAAAACTTGTTACAATCATAGGTTAATAATTATTAATTAGTCAATGATTTTAAAATAAAAAAAATTATTTTTTTTAAACGGATCAGATTCCGTTTTAAAATACAAATATTTTATTAATTAAAATTTTATTTGGCTATAACTCCGGAACCAATGAAAATAACTACCAGTTATGATATATCGTTAAATCTCTCAATGATGGCTTATTGTTGCACTTAAGAAAAGTCCAAAATTCAAATTGTTTTGGATTTTGAGCTTTTTGGACACTTTTGGTTCAATAGATTGCAATCAAAAGGGGAGGTGAACATCTAGATGTTACAACAGCCCTAATTCCAAAATTTTAACATCCTACGGGTAATCGTTTTTTAGTTATTTTTATTTACGTACGTACATACGTCACGCCGAATCTAGACAAGATGGATTCAGGAATTTTCAAAACGGACACTTCCGTTGAAATCCGAAATTTTTAGCGATTACAATATTTTCTTATACTCTGCAGAAGCTCGAAAATTATAGAAATATATCATAATTTCATTTTTTTTTTTTTACGAATTTTTTCTCACTTTCTTATCAAATCAGGATTTTTTAAGTGAATAGTTTTTCCCTTGTTGAAGACATTTTAAGGAATGAATACATATATTCAATTTTTTACTTCTAAAAATTCATAAATGAATTTTTATTCTAATCGCTACATAAATAATACATATATAGACCTCGTCAAGAATGTGTACAATTAATTTTAAGTTAAAAAATAGATATGATTAAAGAGTGCTTTATCGTCTCGCCTCTGGAGCGTCCCCAGGTGGCTGGTAGTGGAATGCCCAGCCGATGTGTGGGTAGTGGGAAATAAGATAACACACGCGGACCTTAACGGTTTCTTATTCCATCACATTGTGTTGCAACAAACGGCAAGTGGTCAGCGTCTGTTCACCGGAAGTACGGCTGGAAATTTCTCTTTGAAGCAAACAACCTCAAGATTTATCCTTAGGGGAGACTTGTTTCTCTAACCTGACAGAAAATAAACATGGATGTGCACTTTGTAAGCGTTTTACGTCGGGAAGTAATCAATCATCCATTTCCAAGGAAACGGAAAGTAGGTATTTAAATTCAGGGGACTTGAAATAATCTGCCAAGGATAAGTCGGAACATCATGAAATCAGCATTAAATAACAATTACGAAAATTAAACACAGTAACATAAACTACCTAGCTCATTTTTAATGTAAAATCATTCTTAAAAACAGGTAAACCTTAAATTTTTATCAGATTTGCTAAGAAAAAAAATATTATAACTGCACTTCAAGAAACAAGATATACAGACGAACGCCCTTTCGATTCTGAAAGATTTCGGATCTTTAAAGGAAAACCATACAAGAAATTAATAAAGAATTTACCATAATTTCAAACAGGGTTCATTGTAAATAAAAGCATATTAAACTCAATAATAGAGTTTAAATCCATTAACGAAAGACTTTCCAAACTAACCTTTTTGAAAGTTAACTAACAAAATTTATTAAACATATGCACCAACAAAGAAAAGAACGGAACGCAAAAAGAACATACAGAAAAGTTTTGAATGAAGTCTTTTAAGAGAAGAGGAGATATAATTTTCATTACCCTTTTTATTTCCTTGTAGGAAATAAAGAAAGTATTGTAATCACTAAAAATTTCGGTCTTCAGATTTCAACGGAAATATCCATTTTAACTACTCTGAATCCATTTTGACTAATTTCGGGGTGAATTCTATACGTACGTTCGTATGTACGTGTCTCACATAACCCATAAACGATTATCCATAGGATATTGATATTTTGGATTAGGACTGTAGTTAACATCTAGTTGTGACCATCTCTTTTGATTGCAATTGAATGAACCAGAAGTCTCCAGAAAAGCTCAATATCTAAAGAAAAATGGATTTTTGATTGCAGTAATAAGCCCACATTGAGAAGTTTTCAACGATATATCATAAGTGGTACTTATTTTCACTGATTCCAGAGTTATAGCTAAATAAAATTTAAAGTGATGAAATATTTATCTTACAAGGGGAAGACATATCGGTTCGAATTAGATTTCACCTCCTTTGTTTTTATTTTTTTTTTTTAATTTAAATTTTATATTAATTTATTAATAATTATTAACCTCTGATTGTAAAAAAAAAATTTACGATAATTAATAATTCAATAATAATAAAATAAAAGATATGAAAAAATAACATAAGTTATTAACGAAACAAAGTTTTTATGTACTTTTCATTTAAAAAAAAAATGTGTTCATGTAATTTAATAGACGTACAAGGATGTTACGTGATGTCATTGTCAGATTTTTAATATTATAATGAAATTTGGTTTGATCTTTTTTTCTTCGCATATACATACATCAATTATAAAATAATTACATGATGATAATATATCTTAAATTGAGCTGAAATAATATTAGCGCGTTAATTATTTGAAAAACCGCTTAAAAATGCCCTCTTTATAAAGTTGTTTTCAGCTACTACAGTGATTACTTGTCTTTCAAAGGCATTTTAAGGCTATAATTTGTGTAACAATCGCTAATGACTTTTAGTTTGCTCTGTTTTATTATACTTTTTTCTTTAAAAAAATTTTTTTTTACTTTCCTCTTTCTCGCTTAATGTCTCATAATATAAATCTGGTTTCTATAAATTAATTTTCTTTTGTTTTCAAAATATTCAGCGGTCATTTTTTGACCGCTGAAAAGTAAACATCAGAATATTTATCACAATTCCTCTACGGAACCCAATTTTCTAGACTAATACAACATATATATTTTTTTTAATAAGATTCCTTATTTGAATTTGAATACTAAAACTATTTGTATGATTAAAATTATTATTTTTCACTCAGAATTTTAACTATATTATTATTATTATAAATGTTATAATTTTTAATAATTTTAGAATTTAAACTTTCGTGGGTCCTGTTTATTTATATCCATAATTAAAATAGTAACAATCATATTTTTTTTATCTATAAAAACTTAATGTATCACAAATATTATATGAAAAATTCATTGTTTTTTTTTTTTTTTTTTTCAGATCGGCTCTCAAAAATTAATTAAATTTAAACTATTTCCTTTATAATCTTATATTGTGTACCTGAAACTGATTTCATCTTCAAATTGTTTGTCTTTTTTTTTAATTACATTTTATTCTGCTTTACTTCGTATGTTATATAATAGTAATATTATTTTATAGTAGCTTCAGATAGGTTTAGGTCAGAGCAAACTGTTTAATTTCTGTTTACTTTATTTTACCTTTGTTATTTAGTGTATTCAGTAAATGCAAAATTATAAAGGGAACGCATACTCAATATTTTCCTTTATTAAACGTAACTAAAAGACTCATTGTTATTCGTTATATTTGCTGTATTCAGCTTTCTGGTTATCCGATTAAATCTCTGTTGATTTATTTTAATTAATTAGTCTACTTTTATTAGTAACTAAGATTTACATATTCAGTAAATTGATACCAAAATAGTAAATTAATAATTTTAGGGAGTGAAGAAGCAAGAAAATACTTTTTATATATTAAAAAAAAACAAAGAACATTTTGAGCATGAATTGTAAATCACGTTACGTTATATTTTTGTCTACGTGTTTGAAATTTTATAATTTACTTCATAATAACTGTAAGAAGTCTACAGGAATCTTCATCTTTTTCCTCAGTATTTTACCACTAACGCAATTTAAATTCATTTCTGTTATTTGTTTTCAAAAAAAATAAAAAGTTGTAAAGATGAAACGATTTGTAAATAAGAATGTGTTTAAATAGAGGCTATTCTGAATGATTTATTCAAATTTAGTAGCATTGTACTTCCTGAAATGCAAATCCTGAAATTCCTGAAATTCATGTCGTATCTGACTGATCTACATGAAAGAGGAAGTCTGGAAGTTTCGAATAATATCGCTAGAACGCATGTTATCTAGAGTGTTTGCGCTACCATTACCTGTCAGTTGTGAGTAAGATGGCTACAGTGCTACAAAGTTTGTTGTGTTCTTATCAAAGTGTGACAAAATCTGTCAGCAACTGCAGTTCAGTCTGCGTTTTTTCTCCGACTGTAACATTTACTCTCCAACAAGGAATAGCTTATGTCATTGGTTCAAGCAGGTTTAACAAACTGGGTGTCGCTTTATAGGCAAGAGGAAGGACAGACCGCATGTGGTTTGCCGGCCTCCGTGGCGCAAGTGGTAGCGTCTCGGCCTTTCATCCGGAGATCCCGGGTTCGAATCCCGGTCAGGCATGGC
>JAAAKQ030012558.1:0-18253 GCA_010016005.3 Zanna intricata | reverse complement strand
CGAAAAATTGTATGACGGCTATAATCGTTGTATCGCCCTCAAAGGCAACTATATTGAATAATAAAATCAAATTTTATCAAAAAAAAAGATTTATCTATGTTAGCCTACGAACTTTTCAGCCGTACTGTTATATATATATATATATATATGTGCAATATTTATCATGCGAGCCTCGTAAGATGGGACTAATGTCTAAATATAACCAGGGATTATGCTGAAAAGTAGAATTAGTTTCATCGTCATCGGATGAATAATAATTTTTTTTTATTGAACGACTATAAGCTATTTAATTCGTATGTTATGTGTTATAAAAGCCTGGTAAATCATTTTTTTTTAAATTACCGGTTTTTTATGATTTACATCGTATATCCTTTTCAGAAAATTAATTTAATTTATTTATTGAACTAGTCTACTTATATTATATATATATATATATATTTAATATTGGCCTTAACATTTAGCTGAACTTTAATAAAGTTGAATTCAGAATTTATTTTGTAGATTAGTGCAAACCGATACCATTAAATTTTTATGTTTTAGCGACGTTATATTTTATTGATTCACATTTTTTTTTAAAATGAAAGAAAAAACTACAGTATTTATTTTTTAAATGTTAGGATATTTTAATGAAACGTATTATAAATATCTTTTTTTACTTTTATTTAATAGAAAAAAAATAAAGAAATACATTACTGTATCTGTACATGTTGTTCATTAATAAAACCTGTGCTCTTCCTTGTAAAGTTACGATTATTAAATTGCTATATCTTTAAATATTAATAATAAATGCAATTTTAATATAGTACTAATAATGTTTAGAAACATTAAGAAAACGTGATCCTTTAAAATCAATGAATCTTCTTCGGTTTTGCATCAACGTTCTTTTCTAACTTTATATAATCAATTTTTTTTTAATGAAATTTTCGTAACTGTATTTTGTTATTTTCCAGTAACTATATTTCATCCATTGTATTCAGAGAACGTAAAAAGAAAAAAAAAAGTTATAACAGTTGTTTTTATTTTACTTTCACCATTGTATAACTTTTACTTGAGGTGGACTGTAATTATTATTATTATTATTACACTAAAAAACCTATATGTAAAGAGAAATAATAGTTGTGTAAAATTGATTGCTACTGATAGTTAATTAAACACGTATGCATCGGAATAGAACATATGATATTATTATTTTAGATTCTGTTAAGTTTATTTTTTCAATTTGTATTATAACAGTTTTTTTTTTTAACCTCCGGAACCACCGTTAAGGTATATTTTCAGAGGATGAGATGAATGAATTGTAGCGTATGCAAAAAATGCCATGCCTGACCGGAATTCGAACCCGGGACCTCCGGATGAAAGGCCGAGACGCTACCATTCGCGCCACGGAGGCCGGCAAGACCAAATATAATGGCTTTTTTTCTTTTTTGTTTAACCTCCGGAACCACAATTAAGTATATCTTCAGAGGATGAGATAAATGAAATGTAGCGTGTGTGAAAAATGCCATTCCTTTCCAGGACTCGAACCCGGGACCTCCGGATTAAAGGCAGAGACGCTACCACTCCATGGAGGCCGGCATAATGTAATGGCTCTTTTTTATCTGTTTAGCCTTCGGAACTACCGTAAGGTATTACTTCAGAGGATGAAAATATAATGGCTTAGGACAGTGTTTCTCAACCTCTGGAGCGCGCCCCTGAGGGAGGTGTGACAATACTAAACGGGAGAGGCGCAAGCCTATCGAAAAGAAAAAATTGTTAAAAAAAAATTATTTATTTACTGATAGAAAAGCAAAACAAAATACATATTTACACTGATATAATACATTTATATTAGGATGGTATCAGCACTGCACAATGTATCGAATGAATTAACTTATCAATACTAAATTAAAAAAAGTTTAGTAATTATTAGCGGCCCCCTTTGATCTATCTTATAAAGTTGTTCAAAGGAAGATTTAATATTAAAATAGGTACTCTGAGTTTCTTTTCTATATTTAGTAGAGATTTATATTTTGTGTTCAAAACATCCATCGCACAAAATTCAATTTAATCTTTAAAATCAATGAATCTTCTTCGGTTTTGCATCAACGTTCTTTTCTAACTTTATATAATCAATTTTTTTTTAATGAAATTTTCGTAACTGTATTTTGTTATTTTCCAGTAACTATATTTCATCCATTGTATTCAGAGAACGTAAAAAGAAAAAAAAAAGTTATAACAGTTGTTTTTATTTTACTTTCACCATTGTATAACTTTTACTTGAGGTGGACTGTAATTATTATTATTATTATTACACTAAAAAACCTATATGTAAAGAGAAATAATAGTTGTGTAAAATTGATTGCTACTGATAGTTAATTAAACACGTATGCATCGGAATAGAACATATGATATTATTATTTTAGATTCTGTTAAGTTTATTTTTTCAATTTGTATTATAACAGTTTTTTTTTTTAACCTCCGGAACCACCGTTAAGGTATATTTTCAGAGGATGAGATGAATGAATTGTAGCGTATGCAAAAAATGCCATGCCTGACCGGAATTCGAACCCGGGACCTCCGGATGAAAGGCCGAGACGCTACCATTCGCGCCACGGAGGCCGGCAAGACCAAATATAATGGCTTTTTTTCTTTTTTGTTTAACCTCCGGAACCACAATTAAGTATATCTTCAGAGGATGAGATAAATGAAATGTAGCGTGTGTGAAAAATGCCATTCCTTTCCAGGACTCGAACCCGGGACCTCCGGATTAAAGGCAGAGACGCTACCACTCCATGGAGGCCGGCATAATGTAATGGCTCTTTTTTATCTGTTTAGCCTTCGGAACTACCGTAAGGTATTACTTCAGAGGATGAAAATATAATGGCTTAGGACAGTGTTTCTCAACCTCTGGAGCGCGCCCCTGAGGGAGGTGTGACAATACTAAACGGGAGAGGCGCAAGCCTATCGAAAAGAAAAAATTGTTAAAAAAAAATTATTTATTTACTGATAGAAAAGCAAAACAAAATACATATTTACACTGATATAATACATTTATATTAGGATGGTATCAGCACTGCACAATGTATCGAATGAATTAACTTATCAATACTAAATTAAAAAAAGTTTAGTAATTATTAGCGGCCCCCTTTGATCTATCTTATAAAGTTGTTCAAAGGAAGATTTAATATTAAAATAGGTACTCTGAGTTTCTTTTCTATATTTAGTAGAGATTTATATTTTGTGTTCAAAACATCCATCGCACAAAATTCGGTTTCGTAAATGTAGGATGTTGAAACTGGTATTAGTTTACGAAATACTCTTGTTTTTAATGTAGAAAACTCATACATTCCTGCCCAAAATTCAAAGAATGATTTATTACGAAATTGGCTTTCGATTTCGCCATATGCCGAGAAGCCTATGAAGATTTCTTCTTCGGCAGTTGAGAGCCCTTTGTGAATATTTTGAAATGGATCCCTAAACCACTCGTAACTTGCTATAAAGTTGTCTTTAGAAAGAAAATAGTTTTTAAAATTCTTTTCTTACTTTTTAAAAATCGTTTAGCATGGCCAAACGATTTTCAATGGTTATAAATAGAATTTTCACATGTTGTTCTTCAGTCCTGTAAATTTTATCAAATTCATCCACGTTTGCAAATATTTCTAGGTTTTTTTGTTTTACTTTTCTGCTCTACAGTTACAATTTTTTACAAAAAGCATTAACTTTATCACTCATATGAAACATATGTGTATTTGCTCCTTGCAGTTGAAGATTCAAGGTATTTAATTTCTCGAATATGTTGACAAAGAAGGATACTTGCATTACAAATAAACCATCTCATAATTTCTCGGCTTCCGGTCGGTTTTCCGTTTCTAGAAAAATTCCGATTTTATCTCTTCATTCATAAACACGTTGCAAAAATTCCCCATGCTATAACCATCTTGCCTCGCAATAAAATAGTAACTTGAATGTATTCTCTCTCTTTTTCTGTTTAGTCACCGGAACTACCGTAAGGTACTACTTCAGAGGATGAATTAGGATGATATGTATGAATGTGAATGAAGTATAGTCTTGTACAATCTCAGGTTGACCATTCCTGAGATGTGTGGTTAATTGAAACCCAACAACCAAAGAATACCGGTATCCATGATCTAGTATTCAAATCCGTATAAAAATAACAGACTACCTTTTACTAGGATTTGAACCTTAGAACTCCCGACTTCGAAATCAGCTGATTTGTGATGTCGCGTTAACCACTAGAATAGCCCACTTTTGTTCTTTTTTTCTTCTCCTATGTCTATCATTTCCCTTTCAAACTTATTGTGATTGCAACAAGCTCTTATAAATTGAGGAGGATATGCCATAGAGACGCCCTCCGCAGCTACGAGCGGGTTGCCCTAGCAGGCGGCATCTCGGAATGGGATTTTGATATATCCAAAATTGATAACCTCTTGCGTAAAAATATTTTTTTGTGAAGAGGAAAAATGAGGGAAATGAGGAAAATTGATGTAAAGAAAATTAAATTAAAAATTTAACCCTAGTAATTGATACTAACGAATCGGGATTTTTCGCTAATGATCGGTACAGCCCGGTGCCTACTTTTCGGTTATAGTTCATTATTTTATAAAGAATAATAATTTCATAAATACTTGTATAAAAAAAATATTATTAATGTATTTTGACTATATATATATATATTCATACATAAACAATTATATTAAATATATATATATTTAATATAACAAGTATATACCTGACCACCACAAGACTAACGAATCGGAATTCTCCGCTAGCGATCGGTACATTCCAGTGCTAAGCGCAAACACACACACACACACACACACATATACATACATTCATAGGCACACATACAAATGCCCTTTCGTAGGGTAGGATATAAAATAAAACAACAATTACAAGGTAATACAAACAAATAACAGCATTTATAAAATAAAACAAACAATAAAAAGTATAATAATACAGCCTTGTTATGAGTAATCCAATTGGAAAGACAATTTCTGATTTACAACAAACCATTTAAACTGTCTCCGTGGACATGCCACTTGGATAACCCTGTTCAATAACACCCGTATAAATAAGACAATATTTAGTTTATTTCAAGAAAGCTGATAACAAAAACATTCAACCTTAACAGAATTATCTCTTATTTTAACAAATTATTAACAGCATAATCTTTTAAAAAGGTTCTATGGTTATGAATAACATTTGCAAAAATCTAAATAAATTTTAAAGCCTTTTAAAATCCCTTGAATAATTTGCATTGCCTATTAAATCCTCGTTTTTATGTTATAGAAGTAATTATTCTTTTTGTTCGTACTTATACGAAGTAAAGGAAATACTGTGATCGCAATTTCAGTTTGTGATTGAAAAATTTCTGTTTTCAGATTTCAACGGAAATATCCATTTTAACCATCCCTAAATCCATTTTGAATATTTTCGGCGTACGGTCTGTACCTACCCTACGTACGTGTCTCGTATAACTCAAAAACGATTTGCCGTAAAATGTTAAAACTTTGGATTTAGGACTTGTAACATCTCTCCAGTAGAGCCCATCAGGGCTAGGAACGGAGGAGGTGGCTGTGGCACCAGTAACGTCACTTGGCGGGTATTTTTCCCCTCGGGGGGAACTCGAGATGTTGTAACATCTAGTTGTGCACCATCTCTTTTGATTGCAATCTATTGGACGATACATGTACAAAAAAAAAAAAAAGCTCAAAATCCCAAAAAAATCTGGATTTCGGACTTTTTCTTAACTGCGGAAATCATTCCTCATTGAGAGCTTTTAAACGATATATCACAAGTGATACTTATTTTTCATTAGGAGTTTTAGCCAAATACAATTTTAGTTTGTGAAATATTTGAATCGTACAAGGGGAAGGCACATCGGTTCGACTCCGAAGAATAGACTTCACTTCCTTTTTTTTTTTTTTTAATTTAATTTAAATTAATTTATTCATAATTATTAATCATTCATTATTAATCTGCGATTGTAAAAGTTTTTTGCGAGAAATAATTTAGTAACAATTAAAAAAATATATATATTTAACAGGCGTACAAGGAAGTCGTGTATTGTATACATCAGATTTTTTAGTTTTTGTAGCTTTTGATATTACGAGACATATTTTTGATAGACATTTTTTATTTACAACTTTTAATTTTTTGGGTAGTTTTGTATTAAATGTTGAAAAAATTGGTAAATCCATTAAAGAATTTGTTTCTGGCCACCATGGCCGAGTGGTATTGTCTCGGTCTTTCATCTGGAGGTCCCGGGTTTGAATCCCGGTCAGGCATGGCATTTTTCACACACGCTAAAATTCATTCATCTCATCGTCTGAAGATATACCTTAACGGTGGTTCCGGAGCTTAAAAAAAAAGAATTTGTTTAATGAACGGTGAAGGGAAAAAAATAATAATTTTGGCAGTATTTTAATTGGAATTAATTATATTCGTATTTATTAAAAAAAAAAAAATTGTTAGTTTTTAAACCAGAATTGATGATTTTATGTTGATGTAAATCAAAATATATTTAAGAGTGTTTTTAAAGAAATATTAACTTTTTTTAAATTTTATTTTAAAAACAAAAATTCGCGATTGATTGGAAACGTTTTAATGTTAACGGAAAAAAGTTTTTTTTTCAATTCAGTATACATATTAATTCTTATTTAATATTTTTCAATCCCTTATCTTTATAAATGGCGTGGTTTTCAGATATCAAATCTTACCATAAAAAGTGAGAATTATACAGCAGATCATTTTCAGTATTTAATTAGGTTGGTTTACATGATTATCCCTTGGGTATTTTTGTTGTCATTTCTACTTAGTAATTTCTGTATATGCGGTTTTTTGTTACTTGTGTTTTTTTAATACTTTTCAAGGTATTCTAGAATTTAATTTATAGTTAAAACAAAAATTTAGTGTTTTACTGCTTGAAAATTTAGTAAAACACAATTATAGTTTTTTATGTATTTATTGTTTTTTTTTTTTTTTATTGACAATTATTTTTGTTTAACTAACCACTGAATGTAAAAACATGGTTCTTTTTGTTTTGTTTTTTTTTTTTCACCTGTAAATTGTACGTTTATATAATTATTACTGACAAAAACTGGTTTATTTTTTCTACATTACCATGTATGTTTAACAAAAATAAATGTCTTTTTCATGTAATTAGTTATTTTTTATCACATTTCTCAGAAGTGCAATTAATACGCAGTTCTTTTTATTTACAATGAAAAAATGCAGTTATTGTTCTTGGAAAAACTTAAAATTATAACAAATAAATAGATAAAATATATAATTCTTTAACATACACTTAACGCGAGTGTATAAACGCTTTCTTTTTTTGTTAGCCTCCGGAACTTTGTTAGCCTCCGGATATTACTTCAGAGGATGTATGAATGTAAATGAAGTGTAGCCCTGTACAGTCTCAGGTCTACCATTCCTAATATGTGTAGTTAATTGAAACCCAAACCACCGGGTTGGTCTAGTGGTTAACGCGACATCGCAAATCAACTTATTTCGAAGTCGAGAGTTCTAAGGTTCAAGTCCTAGTAGAGATAAAAATTTTTATGCGGATTTGAATACTAGATCGTGGAAACCGGTGTTCTTTGGAGGTTGGGTTTCAAGTAATCACTCATCTCAGGAGTGGTCGACCTGAGATTGTACAAGACTACACTTCATTGACATTCATACATATCATCCTCATTCATCCTCTGAAGTAATACCTTACGGTAGTTCCGGAGGTTAAACAGATAAAAAGAGAGAGTTAATTGAAACCCAATCACCAATGAATGCCGGTATCCACGATCTAGTATTCAAATCCGTATTAAAGTAACTGTCTTTACTAGAATTTGAACCTTAGAACTCTCGACTTCGAAATCAGCTGATTTGTGATGACGAGTTAACCACTAGACTAATCCGGTGAGCTAGCGCATCCAGGCTTACAACATTGTTACACATCGTGTTATGTTTCTCGATAAAGCGTTTGTACTTTAGGCACCTTTACATATTCCCTTTTCTATAAAAGAATTCTTACGTTCATGTAGACCACTCCACATCTCCAAACTTTTTTCTTTTTAAAAACATTTATAACTTAAGAACTGAAGTAACATTTTACGGTTTATTAACGTTCAGTAATATCAGTATATCTAAAAGGTATTGACCCTTTTGGAGACCAAAATTAAGAATACATTTATTGTTATTGGAAAGTAACATTTATTCATCAGTTTTTTCGATGACTTTCTGCCATTTTTCCGGCAATACTATAATCCCATCGGTATAGAAACTTCTGTTGATTCTAGTCTAAAAATGTTGTCGTGTTATTCACAGCCCTCTTTTGAAACTAACTTAACACCATTGAGAGAGTTCTGTAGAGACCTAAAGTAATGATAGTCTGACGATGGCAGGTCCGGACTTACGGTAATGCATTAAAACCTCCCACTTAGGTTCTCTCAATTTCTGATGGGTCGTTAAAAATGTATACGGTCTGGCGTTGTCAGCACGATACATGTCACGCTTTCTATTGACTAGTTCAGACCCTTTCTTTTGAATTACTAGGTACAATCGAGTTAATTGTCGACAGTACAGATCTGAGTTTACGTTCTGCCTGGCGGCAACAGTTCGTATTACATGATGCCTTTCCAATCCAACCAACAGCACAGGAAAACCTTCCTTGGCCTCAGGGTAGGTTTAGCCACAGTCTGTGAAGCTTCGACCATGGTCTTTTTCGTATATTGTTAACATAGATTATCCACTTTTCATCACTCGTGATCAACCGCTTCAGAAATTCTCGATTTCATTACTTTCAGTTGAGATTCGCAGATAGAATTACATCGGAATAAATTTTTATAAATCAGCTTATGAGACATACAAACTTTGAGCATTTTTTTTTTGTACCAGCTTTTTCCAAATGGTTTATCATTATTTAGTGATGGATGTTTAGGTCATTAGAGATGTCATGGCGGTCTTATGGCCGGTCTTTCTCTACTTTTTCCGGTATACGCTAACGCTACCTCGCTCGCAAAAGGCTCAATACTTTTTAGACCTATTATTAAGCTGTTAACTGAACTTGTATTATAATGTCGTTATTGTCGCAATATTGCGTAATACGTAATACTTTCTTAATAATAACAAAACCATCAAATCGAACATCTGTTCGAATTCAATAATAACAAGAAAAAATTCTATATATAACAAAAAATCAGAAGATATTAGTGAAATAAAATCTTATGGACTTTTAAACATCTGTATGTATGTAATTTAATAGGCATTATTACATATGTAATTGATTTGGTGAAACATTAGATTATTTAATATTAATTGAATATTATAATTTAGAATCGTATTATTTTTTATTTTTGTATAAGGAAGTCACATAATTGTGAACATCAGAATTTTTTATATGAACTAGAGTAGATTGTTAATTACTTTAGCGTCTTATTTTTTATATTAAATTTAATAAAAAAGAAGTTGCATGTTAGCTAATTTAATTGCGATTCTTCTTTCATCTTTGTTTTTTTCTTCTATAGATGAAAGATAATGAAAAATGCATTAAGATAACAAAAAAAAATTTGTAAATATTTACATATAATATATATAGAATGAGAGATGGGAGAATAATCATCGACGATCCGTTGATGATTCCCAATAAACTTCTCTTTCTTTTTCTCTCTCTCTTTCTCTGTTTCTGTATACTTAACGCATATGTGCATATATATTTACATCAATATACAGAAAAGAAAGACGTCCATTCCATTTCTCTTCCTTTCTACTGCTCTTTTTCTCGCTTTCTGTATACAGGTATGTATATACGTATACAATATTACAATATAGAAAGACTGTTGTAGTTATCCGGAGCACGTTGCTTCGTAGATATGGTTGTGCATACCCGTACGTATTGAAGTGTTTGTTAAGTTGTTTATATAAAATTAATTTTAAAATCGATTTAATTTTTATTATCAGATTATTTAATTAACCATTACACTATATTATAAATAGATTTCTTAAGTAGTCCTTAAATCAATAAGTCCTTAAGCCATTAAATCTTTTTAAGTCCTTTTAAATCAATAATCACATGCATTAGAATCAGCAATAAAATCAAATATAATTATTAACCAATGATTGGTACTCATTGTTTCCAAGTTTTCACTTCTGTAGACCAGTCCGTAGATTGCCTAATTTTTTTCTTAATTTTATTTGTTATTTCCTCGGCGAGGGGGGAGACGTTTGTAATAATTGCTGTATAATTCTGACATTACTTAGAATCGAACTCGGTACGTTGTATTTAGTTGTCATTGATACTGCTGAATAAATATTTAAGTTGATCATTAATTTATCTGTCTATTTAGAGATACTGATATCTGTAATAATTATATTTAAAATAAAAATATGTTGTTGATTTTGTTTTTAAATCGTTTGTTAATTTTAATTACAAATATCCTGAATAATCTTTAAACCTTGTAATAAAAATTTATCTTTATTGATATTTTTAGATAATTTAAAATTCAATATTTTTTTATTCTTTTTTTTTTAATGTGTTTTTGTTTTAATAATAATTTCCGGGTGGAATGTTAAGGAATCGTGCTGAGCGATAGGTCAACTCCGTCTACTTATATGGAATGAATTTGAATAATGCAGTTAAATTAAAACTTTTGTAATAGGTTTCTATGCTGTTATTCCTGTCAAGGTAATGCACTAGGAATTTATAAATCGTTAGGTATGACGTCATATTATGTACAGAAGCACAGTTGAATAAATATATTACATTATGTTGTGTTAATTGTAATGTATAAATATGTTCCGGGTGTTTTAATATCGACATTGAACTTCAAAAATAAATTTATTGTTTTATATATATATATATATATATTCCTCTAAAGTAAGTTTTCCTGACTGACTGATTAACTGATTCATCAACGCTTAGCAAAAATATTGAACTTAAAAAGATGAAAATTTTTATTTATGTTCTTACGGCGTACGTGCAACTTGAGAAAGGATTTTTTTGAAATTCCGAGTTTAAAAGATTAAAATGGAGTATCAATGAAATTTACTATTTTTGTAATTATTCGGTAAAACATGAAGATATAAACTTGATTTTTGGTGTGTGTAATCTTCATGCGAATATCTAAAAAACAATTTACATTTTTTTTTTAAATTTCGAGCTTAAAGGATTAAAATGGATTTTGAAGTTTTTTTGAAACATTACTTTTTTTAATTTCTCGGTACGAATGAAAATATCAATCTGATTAATGGTATGTATAATTTTCATGTAAATATCTAAAAACCAATTTCTATTTTTTTCAAAATTCATTTTTGAAAGGGATGAAGAAAGGTAAGAAACATTTTCTCCATTTCCGATTGTACTAAGTGAGATATTCATTAGATTATGAATTGCAAATAACTTCAGATAAATATCTAAAAATAATTTTCGTGTTGTTTTTTTTTAATTTAGATTTTTTAAGGGATGCCGTACGAACCAACTTCTGAGGAAATTATTGTTCAAGAACAGCAAGTGAAAGTGTGTGGTTATGCACCTTATTGGAAACTGAAACCTGCACGATAATTTGGATAATTTCCAGTTTATGAAACCAGACTTCCAGCCTCTCTTAAAATCGTATCCCACTGACAAATATATTTGGATGTAGGAGATTAGGCATTCGATTCATTTCGTACACGCAGTTGACATGCATAACTGATTAAACCTTCCTTCAATCAAAGCACGCATTGTACCTTCTGTTCAGTGGGGTACACATTTCGAGTAACTACAATTACTATGCGAGTTCGCTTGTCTGCGCATGCGTATTCCCCTGACCTTGACCTTGAGAGTATACAGAAGTAATCTTGGGAGATATTTCCTGTCGATTGAACTTGCTTTAAGAGATAGTGTTTTAAATAGTGGCCATTACTTTTGGATACCTTTAACCCGGATACTGTATTTAAGAGATCAATTTGGGACAGATAATAGAAATGAAATAAACACGTGAAAGATCCATCGCTGTTAAAATGAATCAAATTATTACGGTTCTATTTTTGAATATATCCTAGTTTTATCTTATCCTAGGTAAAGTTGAAAAGTTTCAGTTAGTGACGAGACTGTAGATCTTATATACGATGCCTTCACTGCGAGTCCTGGACACACGATAAGACAAACTCCATATTCCTCGTTTAATTGTTAATGACATTGTTCGTAAGCGGTTCCGTTTTCAAGTGCACAAGTTATAATAACTTCAGCTTATTAAACCGAATGATAGTAGCCTACGATGTCAGTTTGCTGCAGAGATAATACACCGTGTTTAAAAAAATCGTAATTATCAGTGGCGGCTCGTATCTAAAATTAATGGGGGTGCTGCTCCAGTGAATTTTTTTCTGGGCCTTTTCAATGACACGTTTAATGTTTTTTTATAAAATGAAAGAATCAAAAAAATCAAATTGAATAGCTGTAAGCAGGATAGTAATGTGAGACAGTTTGTCACATTCAAGAATTTAATTTAAGCACTATGTGCTTAAAAACCGTGTACTAAATTTAGTAATAATTTAGTAATTTAGTAATAACTAATCCTGTAGTAATTTAAGCACATAGTACTTAAAAAATCGTGTATAGTTAACTTTTACTTTAGTACTTACAAAGTAAGTACTAGTATGTACTTACCTAAGTAAGTACTAAGTAAAAGTTAACTTTTACTTAGTACTTACCGTGTGTAGTTACTTTTACACGGATTTGATTTTATACTAGATCATGGATACCGGTGTTCTTTGGTGATTTTGTTTCAATTAACCACACTTCTCAGGAGTGGTCGACCCGAGATTACATATTCATGTACATACATATCATGCTCATTCATCCTTTCATCCATTCATCCTGTGAAGTAATATCTTACGGTAGTTCTGGAGGAAAGACAGAAAAAAGGGAGTATTATTATATAAATTAATAAAATGTCCGCTTGAAAACACTATAGTCCAATGGTGCTTAATTTAAATTTCTATGTATACAGAAAGAAATATATAATTAGTTTTTACTAATTACCTTCTCTTTCGCCCTTCCAGCGTGTTTTGGGGAACATTTGCAAAGAGCCCTTGCTTTCCGTCATCTTCTGATCACTAGTGAACAAACAACAAAATCGCTTTCATATTCCTTCCACCGACTAACCTAGAAAAAGGACAAACAAGGAACGTTCTATTCACACGCGGAGTAAAAAAAAAACTATCTGCACCAGCACGCCAGAGTCGGTACTGCAGGATCGACAGTACTGTCTCTTTCTCGAAAGGAAGAGAGCGCACAACAGCCAAACACCACGCCGCTGGAAACGCACATTTCCATAAAAAGTTTTTTGTATCTTTTTCATTAACTGGGTGATGACTATTGACTTTATGCTTAAGGATTAAACAAGTATAAAAAAAGAATTAAAGAAAAAATTACTCATCATATTAAATGTTATTGATAATATCAAGTGAAAATAGGGTGTACTGCAGTTGCACAGTTTTTATACGCGAACCGCTACTACTAATTATCTTTACTCAAAATTAGAAAAACAATTTCATGAAAACCAGTAGACTTTTTATTAAAAATCAAACATTTTTACGTGAAAAATAATTCGTATAATTTGAAAAATTATGAAATATAAAATTTATTAAAAGAAATATGTAAATTGTATTCCAAAGATATATGTTGACAGATAATTAATATTACTTAAAAGCTTACATTATACAAATTTAGCTAAATTAATTTATACAAATATTACCAGTATTTGATAGAATGATCTTAACAATATATGATGAAATGAAATTATAATTTGATAAAATCAGTTTGTTGATCGGAGACACTAGAATAATGTACTTTTTTTTTCAAATATTTTCTCTTTTTAAAAAGATATTATGACTATCTAATGTTTGATAAAAATGCAAATAAATGCTTTAGATAATATTGTCTGGGTTGTTTCCTTTAACGTGAGTAAACAAAATTCTTCACTCTCACTTGATTCTACTTAATATTTTAGACCGAGAATTACGTTACTTTAAAAACTTATATTACTGGATTATTGGATTTAAGCCAGCATAAATATATATAAGTTTAGATATTTTTAATTAATGTGAATTAATTTACTTTTACTTTTTAATTAATTAATATCATTAAATTTTAAAAATTATTCTTTATTCATGAATAATTTTAGTTGCCTAACAAAGTACGGGATCTTATATAAGTTTATGTTTTTATAGAAAATTACATTTTATTTTAATCTACAAGAAATAATCTGCAACTTTTTTTTTTGTCTACATTAATAATGCAACAAATTACTCATTACAAAACGTTCTGATCTCATTGTCAATATTAATTTAAATTATATCAATTCATGTGTATGTATCTTGTTTCATCTAATTAAAATTATTATACGATAAACTAGCACGTAATTTTTTTCTACTGCTACTGATTCAGTGATTTATAAAATAAATATTTTCATTACGTATCATATATATATATATATATATATACTTATATTAGTGTATTATTCACCACAATTATATTAATTCACTGTATATTTATTACAAAGAAAAGAAAGACCGGCATTTTCTTATTAGAATATTAAAATTAATATTTTTAAAATGTCTTTAATAGGTAATGGAGTATATAATGGCACATATACTCCACAAGTAGCATTGTTGTAGAGGTTTTTCCGATAAAAGAAGTATACGATTGATGACGGAATATGAAAAATTTTGTTCTTCATTTTACTTTCCAGTCTAGATAGCGGTACAGTTCTTTTAGAGAAAGTATTGTAATCGGTATTGCTTATGCGTTTTTCACAGGATCTTGATGTTTTGACGGAATGATGATCTTTGATTGATGACGGAATATGAAAAATTTTGTTCTTCATTTTACTTTCCAGTCTAGATAGTGCTACAGTTCTTTTAGAGAAGGTATTGTAATCGGTATTGCTTATGCATTTTTCACAGGATCTTGATGTTTTGACATTTTTTTATTTTAATTATTTTTGTGAGATGAGGAATCTAATTTACAGACGCCTGCAATGCCCAGGAAGTGTAGAGGTCGCTAACAGGTTCCGCAAGCTGATAAAAAAATAATTGCGTATTTATTCCTGCACACTGCAGACTAAACCACCATCCCTGGCTCTCCGCCCTTCCAAGAACTGTTAATGAAGCATTATTTTAGGAAGGGTGAGGTCGCCCACGCACATATTTACTAAACTTTTTGACACCTAAGGAATCTAAAAAACCGGATGGAAATTTTCCGAATATTATTGTTTGTATATACGTGTGTGTTTTCGGTGTTGACCTCTTAATCATCTTATATCTTTAGAACTACTGGACCGATTTTGTTCAAACTTGGTCAGATTAACATTTGGGGCCACATTAAATTTTCAACTTAAAAGGTCAAGTGGGTGAGGCTGTAAAACAAGGTCATACTCAGTATCAAGAGATTGCATCTAATTAAGGTCTTTTTTCTACTTAGGCACAATATTTGCAACATTTTTTTTTTTTTTAAAAATCGCACCCTCATCCAAAAAAATGCTCTAAACTACTGCTTTGTTGAGAGGTAAAATTTTATAAATGAATAACATTTGAAGTTTAAAAAAGTTACTCGGTCTGGCTTGGTCTTGAACTTTGATCGCCCCGTCGACTCAGTACTTGGTGCGTTCAGCCTCGTGGATACAACAATATGTCAACCTATAAGCGAAGTTCGTTTTACGCAAGTTGTGAAATTATTAGTTTAGTTAGTGCCGACTGTCGCCGCTAGTACCTCCACATCGGCGCGAATAAAAATACGATATTCGCACGCGATTTAGTGAGAATCATTTAATTAAATAAACAAAAAAAAAATATTATATTTAAATAAAATGATAACTATTTTAAATTAAGATTTGTGTGTGTAAGCCGTGTATCAGAAATAATCCATAGTTGAAGGACTTTCTCGGAACGCATCTTTAGTCCCGTGAAAGTAAAATCCTACAACTTTTTGTCTGGTTTTTTTTTATCCGCTATCCGTTTAAGCAAAGATAAAGAAAATAAAAGAAATGTCTTCATCCTATCAAATGTGAAACTCTCGCTTCATTTCCGTGCACGTCGTTTGAGTAGGTAAAACTCCATTTTATTGATTGATGAAATTCTTTTCATTACTTTTCAGTGGGCGAACATATTAGCTATATCATTTCAATAATTACTGATGTTTAGTTTTAAATGTTTGAAAATTGTTAAAATTTATATTACATTTTACGTAATTATTATTATTACTTATGGATATATTGTTTGAGATAGATTTTTAGATCTCTTAATGTTTTTTCTTTTTTTTTTTTTTACTTTGCTGGCATCATAGAGCTATTATGCTGCAAGAAGAAACGTACAGAAATCAGTGAAAAAATGAGTTATAGTTTTTATTGGACTGAACTGAATTGATGCTTATATGCTCAACAGCACATTAAATAATTGTTTTTATATATAAAAAAAAGACACAATTCTCAATTTATTTGGCTGTAACCTTCCGATGAAATTTTGTTTGAAGAAAACTTTAAAAAAAATTGCATGCATAAGAACGATCCTAAGATTCAAAGTGTTTGTTTATATAAATTATATGTTAAAAAGAAAGTTGTATGTAATGTTATGTAGTTATATTCCTTAATCGTATGTGAGACAATACATTTATTAGTTAACTTGAATTAGTAGTTACACACACTTATTCTTTTATAAAAAGAAAAAAAAATGTTGATAGCGTGTAATAAATATCCCACATTAAAAATTATTTCATCATATTGTAATTCCTTAAGCACTATTCGTGTAATATATTATATGTATATATAGTTAACTAAGTAATACATTGTAACATTTACTGTTACTTAATTCTTACGCCGGAAGTTTTATTTATTATTATTTTTTTTTTTTTTTTTTACTTGATATAATCTATACGTAAAAAAATATTTATTATTATTTAAATTTACATTTTTAATTTACAAATTACATGCTTTTAATCGTATCTATGAAAATTTACGTGACATTACATATTTGATATTAATAAACATAATTTATAAATGTATGTTTACATGTAATGAAGACTATCTATATTTTTGCTTGTACAGTATTTGGATATGAAATACTTTTACGTAGAATTTGAAACTTTTCAGAATATTTGATTATTTCTTAAATTATAATTATAAATATATTGTAAGTATTAATATTTTATCAATTTTTTTCTTCATGATTATAATTATATTCTTTTATTGTTATGAATTGTACAGTGAAAAAAACAGTTTTGACAAATTGTTATTAAAATAAATTAAAAATTTGAAGACGCTCATAAACCGTTATTATCTATTTTTTTTCTTTTTAAATAGATAATAAATTGTATTGTTATTTAAATGAGTTGTAAATAACCTACAAATCACTAAGCTTATATGACAAACAGAAAAATAAGCAACCAAGATTCTTAAATCTCTCTTTGCACCCCTGGACGTCACTTTAAATAATTTATAATAAATAGTATTCAAAAAGTAACGCAACCTTATGGGAAAATGAGTAAGTAACAATAGTTGTTTAAAGTGCCGTTGATTATGCGATTCGCATAATTGAATATGAAGTTCCTTGCTCTTAAACACATGTAATTTTTGTTGAAGAATTGCAGCGACACGTCGTTCAATTTCGCTCAGCAATTCTAGAATGGTGAGAGGATGAGG
Organism: Zanna intricata; assembly: GCA_010016005.3. Classification (NCBI taxonomy): domain Eukaryota; kingdom Metazoa; phylum Arthropoda; class Insecta; order Hemiptera; family Fulgoridae; genus Zanna; species Zanna intricata. Next base: position 584 of record JAAAKQ030012558.1, on the reverse strand, counting down.
TTTTTAAGCAGCATCTTTAAGTATCCCTACAATAAAAAGTCAGACGGGGATAAATTCGGAGACTGAGGGGGCTACATCCCTTTCAAAATCACTTGTCCATGAAAACACTGATCCAAGAAAGTCATAGTATCGTTGGCTGTATTAGCCGTAGCATTCTCCTGGTGAAACTACAAGTACTCTAGCCAGTAGTTTGCAGGTATAGTGTTTACACATTCTTGCACCATCTGTATCTTGGCTCACTGTTCATTGTGTCATGAAAGAATGTCAAGAAGATTCGCGTACTTCACATTGCGCACCAAACACCCACGGTTTTGTTCGCGCAACTGATGTGGATTTTCCGTATACGAAATGCGTGAATTCTGTGCATTCACGTATCCATCAAGGTGGAACCATGCCTCGCCAAACCGAAACCTCTCTTTATCTGTTTAGCCTCCGGAACTACTGTAAGGTATTACTTCAGAGAATGAATGAGGATGATATATATGAATGAAGTGGGGTCTTGTACATTCTCAGGTCGACCACACCTGAGAAGTGTGGTTAATTGAAACCCAACCACCAAAGAACACCGGTATCCACGATCTAGT
>JAAAKQ030012557.1:8843-28799 GCA_010016005.3 Zanna intricata | reverse complement strand
AAGTGGAAAGAGAAATGATCATTGGTAAAGTAGATGGAGCATACAGGAAAGCTAAGGAGAATTTTATAATACATAAATTAAAATTTAATAATCTGTTAAATAAAGATGGTACATAGATTTATAATATGAAAGAAAAGGTCGGTAGGTGGGTTGAATGTATTGAGTTATACAGAGGATTGAATTAAAAACTGGAGTTATGGAGGAAGTCAAAGAGGATCAAAAGGGAGATACAATACTGAAATCTGAATTTAAGAGAACATTAAACGATTTGAATGGCAGACAGGCTCCTGGGATAGATGGGATACCTGCAGAATTACTGCACAATGCAGGTGAGGAAGAGATAAGTAGATTATTCAAACTGGTGTGTAATATTTATGGATAAAGGGAAGTTCTGTCAGACTTCAAAAAGAATGTTATTGTCATGATACCAAAAAAAGCGGGACCAGATAAATGTGAAGAATACAGAACAGTTAATTTAACTCCTCACACATCAAAACTCTTAACTAGAATTATGTTCTGTAGAATTGAGAGGCGAATGGAAGAAGTATTAGGTGAAGACCAATGTAGTTTCAGGAAAAGTATAGGGACAAGGGAAGCAATTTTTAGTGCTCAGATTAATATAGAAAGAAGATTAAATAAAAACAAACATACTTTCATACCATTTACAAACTTAGAAAAGGCATTTGGTAATGTACATTAGGGTAAAATGTTCAGCATTTTAAAAAATTTAGGGTTCAAATATTGAGATAGAAGAACAATTGCTAACATTTAGAGGAACCAAACTGCAACAGTAAAAATTGAAGAACATAAGAAAGAAGCCATAATAAAAAAGGGGGTCTGACAAGGATGTTTTCGATCCCCATTACTTTTTAATGTTTACATAAAACTAGAAGTTTATGATGTTAAAAAAATTGTATCGATTAACAGTGCAAGGTTAAAAGATAAAGATACTATGATTTGCTGACGATATACTAATTCTAATTGAGATAAAAAAGATTTAGAAGAAACGAATGAATGGCATGGATAAATCCTACACAAAAACTATTGCATAAAAATAAATAAGAATAAAATGAAAATTATGGATTGTAGTAGAAATAATGTAGATGGACCACTGAATATAAAAATGGGAGGAGAAAAGATTATGGAGATAGAAGAATTCTGTTAATTGGGAAGTAGAATTACTGAAGTAGATGAAACAGGAGCGATATATATTGTCAAATAGCACAAGCAAAATGAGCTTTCAGTCAGAAATATAATTTTCTTACATCAAAAATTAATTTAAACGTCAGAAAATCATTTTTGAAAGTATACTTTTGGAGTGTATGGAAGTGAAACTCTAACGATCGAGTTCCTGAGAATAGAAAATTAGAAGCTATTGAAATGTAGTGCTATAGGAAAATATTAAAAATAAGATGGGTGGATAAAGTGACTAATGAAGAGATGTTGCAGCAAATTGATAAGAAAGAAGGATTTGGAAAAATATAGTTAAAAGAAGAGACAGACTTGTAGGCCATATATTAGGGCATCCAGGAATAGTTGCTGCATTGTTTGGAATATGTGAAACAAATTGTTAGGAATGCAGGGTATAGGGGCTATGTCAAAATGAAGCAACTGGCACTAGATAGGGAATCTTGGAGAGCTGCATCAACCAATCAAATGACTGGACAAAAAAAAACTTCATATTTATGTAGTATATCATTTGTGATAGAAAGAAACTGTTAAGTTTAACTGCTAGTTTACAGGATTTTCAAATAAACAAAAACAATTTTATTGATAATAAACAAACAAACAAAAATCATGATGATAAAATTATATTCTTAAGAAAAAATATTATTTGGATAACAATTCTACTTTTATCTAAGTAATAAATAATAAATCTCTACCACTTAGCAGATACATTTAAAAATAAATTATTTAGCTTCAAAAAAATAAGTACACTTATTAAATGTACACTTATAAAAGTATAACTGTATCTGTCAAAAAGACTCTTTTTTGTCTTTAATAAAGCAATATGGTAAAACACATATCCATATTTGCTTGATGATATCTGATTGAAAGGTTTTAATTAATTTCAGATTAATTCAGCCTTACATTTCTTTAATGTTAAAATACTGATTTTTTTCTTTCTCTCTCTCTCTCTCTCTATATATATATATATTCAGAGAGACACAGAAAAGAAAATGGGAAATTTTGAATTTAATATTGGCAGCCCTGTAGGTGTACCATAAATGGGAGAAAGATGTTAATCTGTTGATCAGTGATAGACATTTAGTTGTGATGGAGCAGTGGAATGATATTGAGCGTACAGTTGCCATAAGAGCATTTTATCGACATGGTGACAGTGTGACAGCTACACAAAGAATGTTTCGGTGACACTATGAGATCCTGCCCCACAATCGGGTTAATTTTTTACATGCAATTAAAACATGGGTTCATAATTTTGAAGAGACTGGTTCGGCTCTGGAAAAAATCTAGTGGGCATATATTATTCGTATGTACGCATGAAAACATTGATGCCATGAAACTTGTAGTGCTAAGGAATTCTCATCAGAGTGTACAGAAAATTGCCTCATCATTAGAGCTTGGACGTTGGGCATGCAAAACTGAAATTTCATCCTTACTAGATTCGTTAGGTTTGACCCTAACGAATGTTTATTGCATCTGCAGTTTTGTGAAATAGTGTTGTCTAAAATCAATGAGAATGCTAACTTTACTGAAAATCTTTAGATATCAGATGACGACCATTTTTGCTTAAGTGGATACATGAATAAGCAGAACTTTCTTTACTGAGCACAAACAAACATTGTTCACCTTTCCCAGTGTCTGTTACACAGTGCTAAACTTACTGTATGGTGTGCAGTTTCATGTCATGGGGTAATAGACCCTTTACTTCTTTGAAGAAGAAGGGAGCTTTACTGTCATTGTGACATCTCAATGTTGTATCAACAAGCTAGAGACATTTTTTGCTACTGTGCTCCATTCTCTTTCAAATCTTGACCTTCAGTAAACCTGGTTTCAGCAGTAGAACCACCTCACTCACTGCCCAACACTCTATGGCAGCAATGAGATGTTTGTTTGGGGATCACATAATTCAAGGATTGCCAACATCACATGGCTGCCCCAGTCTCCAGACCTTTCAGTCTGCTACTTATTTTTATAGGGACATCTGAAGAGTGTTGTGTACCAGACAAAAAAAAGAAGACTTTTTTTCAGTCTGTATTTTGAGCTGGGCAGGGAGCCCAGCTCAATTTTGAAGAGAAAATTACCAACATCCCAGAGAACGTATTGCACTGCGCTATGCAAAATTTTCAGAATCAATTTACTGAATGTGTACCCAGAAATGGACAGCACTTAAGTAAAGTAATTTTTTTAACGTTATATATATATATTGACATTTCTTCCATTCATGTAGAACAATTTTCAATATCAAATAAAGGTTAGTAACTTTACCTTCATTTTTTCCAATTATTTAAAATTTTCCAGTTTTTCTCCGGCATCACCTGTATATTGGCCTTCATGAGAAAAAATTAATTTAAAATAAAAGTATCTAAAGTGTACCCAGCATGTCTCAAAAAGTAGTAACAATTGTTTAAAAATATGTATTTAAAATTGTGAAAATTTTCATCTGAGCTAATCGAAGTGTATAATTCTAAGCATTCACTATAATTCATACTAACATTTTTCTTTTTTTTTCAGGCTGGTTGTCGCGTTGGCACAAGATTTAACTCAAGAATTTTATGTTTATTATCCACAGTTTCATATAAAATTAATCAGTTTGCTTAATACAAAAGATATTAATCAATTAGAATGGACGTTTACTTGTCTTGCCTATCTTTTTAGATCACTTTGGCGATACATTGTTAAAGATTTGTCAAATGTATTTGATAGTCTTATTCCTTTATTAAGTAATAACAAACCACAGTATATCAATAATTTTGTTGCTGATTCTTTTGCATTTGTGGCACGTAAAGTTAAAGATAAGAGAAGTCTTTTAAAGCTAATACTCGGTTCACTTTGCAAAACAAAGGATGTAAGTAAATTATATTCTTGTTTTTATACTTTTTTGTAGATCCTATCATTGTTTTTTTTAATCATTTATTTTGTAACTATAAGTTGGCATGTAATTACTGTTTCTTTTTTTCTGTGGGTTAGAAACAAATTTAGTTTGTTTAAGAAATTGTAAGCCTGATTGTAATTTATAATAAAAATATTCCAGATGCAAGTTGTATTTATTAATAGTTTGCTATAGATGTTAAAATTTGTAGTTTAATTGTAATTAATTATTTATAGAATAATCAGAATAAAAAATAGTATTGAACAAAATAAAAATACCCATCTTATCTTTATATGTAACTTTGAAAATGTTTTCATGGAAATGATATCCCAATAGTTACAGTTTTTACCTCTGAACATCATTTGAATTTCATTGGCATGCTAATGACATCAATTGTACTCATACATTTACTTTGATGAAGAAGACCACCAGGAAAGTCATTTCCTGTTTCAGTTTTAATTGCTGAAACTGGTGCTGTGCCTAATTGAAATTTATTGAATTAATATCAATCAGAGTGAACGAATTGGCCTGTCTGCTCAGCCCTGCACAATTGGCTGTCTGTTCCTCATTGCACATTCTTCACGTATAAATGGCATATTTAATTTTTATGAAAAATAGAGGTTTCTGTAGCCTCTACAGAAACCTCTTTTGGTTTCTATAGCCTTGTTTAGGTCTCAGTTATAATTCATCAGAAAAATTTTATTAATATACACCCTTGTTTTTGGGGATTCAAGCTAGACTGGATATATTGCCAGTTAATCCATAAATTTTAACAACTATTATTATATAGTAGGTAAATGTTCTGAAGTAATAATTGGGTTTTAATTTTTGAAAATTGGTCACATAGATGCTAATTATTAATTCAATACAACAAATATGAATAATTTTTAAACAATTAAAATTATAATTTTTATTGTTTGGTTTATTCTTAAGGGAGTTTCTGGATATGGACGATTGCTGTTTGCAACTGTTAGTGGTATATTCAACCAGTTCCATAGCTGTGCACAACCTTTATTATATTTTTTATTTCAATCACTCGCTGATGAAAAACTTCCTAGGAATCTTTTACATCAAGTACTTGATAGTATGGTTGAAAATATGACAAATTCAATTTCACGAAAGCATAGTGAGATATTCTGGAGTACTATTAAGGTAAGTGAATATTTTAGAATTACTTATCTTTTATTTATTAACCATCTATAATTTTTCTTTTGGCAAGTAATTTACTATCAGAATAATCAGTTCTGTTATTTACTATGTTTTACAAATAGTGTAAGTTACGTACTTTTTTTATAATTGGTGGTAGAAGTTATAAAGTAAAGAAAATCAACGTTTTTTGTTTTATTAATATTCTTAATTAATATCATAATCCTGTGAACACATTCTTATATTTTCAAGTCATTTTTCCATGTAGCCCTTTTTTTTTATGCACTTAATCCAGCAGTCTTGCAATCTTGCATATTCCTCATAGAAGAAGGTTTTTGATTAGTTGCGTAACTATTTATGCACCATTTGCCGCACTTCTTTCTCCTAGAAAATTTAAAACCATGTAAAACATGAGTAATCCAAAGAAACAATAGTCAGAAGGGATGAGATCTAGGTTGTAGACAGAGAATTCCCAGCACCTTAAAACCCAAATAAGCAATGTGTAATGGTCTGATCAGCTGTGTATTAGCATACATTGTCATCCAACAACAACTCTTACTTTGACAATAGGCCTTGGCATTTAATGTAAATTGTAAATTTACATTAAATTTAAATCACTGTATCTTGAAATATTGATTCATATGCTATATTGTCTGTGGTAACTCATCATTATGCCAGTACTATTTCTCAAGCTTGCTGACTCTTCCTGTCAGTGGTGAAGGTTGATGGGCTTCCTGCTCCCTTTTCATTAATTACATTTGTTCTTTACTTTTAAACTTCTCAATCCACTCATACACATGTCTAAATCTAGATCAAGTCCCTGAATTCTATTGTAAAAGCCCCTGATAAATTTCAGCATGCTGGCATACTTTCAAACAGTAAAATCAAATCACTGCCCTTCATTTTTCCTCAGAGTACCTTGCTAACAAAGCAGACTTCATTACATTGAAACATAAACAAGCAAAAAACACACTGCAGAAGGCAGTGAGGCAAACCTAAAGCTGTGCTATGATGAATACGCAGATAATTTTTGACTTCTACTAATGTAGGGTGTCCCAAAAGTAACGCAAGATTTGAATTAAATATAAAACAACGTTTTTAGTCTTTAGATTGTTAATTTTTTATTGAATCATAAAATAGTAAACTTTATTGAATCATAAAGTAATCATAGGATAGGGTTATTTATGGAATAACACATCGGGCAAATGGCCTCCATGGCTTTTCTGGCACATATACATACTCTCGTCAAAATTTTTTATGACATCTCTGCATAATTGTGGCTGAATTTCATTGATGCAGCGTTTAATTTCATCTTTCAATGCAAGGGTGGTTGTGAGCTTGTTGACATAGACCTTTGACTTCAAATAACCCAATAAGAAGAAATCTAATGGGGTTAAATCACATGATCTAGGGGGCCAGTTCTGATCACCGAAATGGGGAGAGTACATGACCAGGAAGTGACTCGTGTAGTAATTGAATCGTTACATGCAGTAATCTTTTCACATTTGACGATGTTACAACACTATTTTGACCATATTTTGTACAAAATTTTCGAACTGCGGATACCAAACTTTCATTATTTTTTAAATATTGTTCAATAATGAAAACAAGTTGTTGTATCGTATAACTCTACATTTTTTCTAACCCTAAACTCTCAGCTGTCAAATTGTCCTTTTTTCAGGGTTGCCAACAATTTACTGCAAAAATGGCGGCAAATTCAAATCTTGCATTAATTTTGGGATACCCTATATTAGGTTTTTGTAAATTGTTTTAGTTTAAAATTCTATAAATGTTTTATAACTAATAAATTAACATATAAGCTACTGTTAAAATTATACTTATTGTAATTATTATGTTTTGATTATATAACTATTAGTTTAATATTATAACTAAATTTTATTTGTTTTTTTTTTCCAGACTGTTTCAGAGGAATTTTTAAATAAGTGGAAGAATAATTCAGATGAGAAATTTATTAAAGGATTATGTTTTCTTGTACAGCTTATGCAGAAAGCACTTAAATGGCGTGATGCAACATGGCATAATGATTCTGCTATAGTGTTAAAATTGCTAATTCATTTACTTCAAAATGATTTTGAAAAATTACAGTTGCTTATAGTTGATACTTTATCAATGGTTATTGTATCACAACGTTTACTTTTAACTCAAGAACAGTCAAGTCATTGTATTAATAATGTAATATTACTTTTTTTTTTGTATTTTTAATGATAAAGTTTGATTGTTACAACAAAAAAATTGTCGGGCAATGGTACTGCCATTGCCTGATTCAATGGTTGTAGGTTTTTTCTTTTTTTAAGAGATGTAGTATTTACATTGATAAATTATTTGGATGATATTTTTATAACTGTCAGGTATAATTTATGTGTTACAAGAAAAAGTTTAATTATAAATAAGTAGTTTTACTTAACTGTTGCATAACAAATTTTGATTTTCAAATTTAAATATTTAATTTGAATTACTGTTAATTTATTATTGAACTTGTTTAAGCATTTATATAATTTTTTGTTAAGTTATCTTTATTTATTTGGGATTATACTACTTGCACAGTACAGTATGCATGGAGTTATAGTTTGACTGTCAAATTATAAACAAAAATTAAGATAATTACTGTTGGTTATTTTAGATCTACAGGAGTTTCAATAGAGTAGACCATGAACACAAAGGGTGATTTTTGGAATTTTAATTTCTTTAACTAATTTCCAATTTATAAACAATTATATTAGCACTTAATGCATAGTTATTTGCCCTTTGCAGTATTATATGTTTATTTTTTCACATACTTGCTACATCACAATTCATTTGCATTTTCATTTATTTCATGTTATTGTAGCATTGATTTATTCTCACTTAAACATGTTTGTTCCCTATAAATATACTCTTTAGCTTATCATTTACATTTCATATTTATCTTCATCTTTTTAAGTATGTATATTTTTTTTTTTTTTTTTTTTTTAATTGGTATATTAACTTTGATAATCTTTCTTTTTATTCATAGTCTCTTTGTATTTTGTCTTTAGGTGCTGTCCATTCCCAATCGTGTCATAATAAAGAAGTTTATTGAAAATACAACAACATATTCTGGATTCGATTTACTCATATTAAGAAAGTTTATTGATTTTTCAATTAAGGAGCATCCAAATGATACTTTAAATATTTGGGCTAAAATTTTATTACATAAAGCTCCTCCTGTTTATTTTTCAGCAAATGAATCTAATAGATACATCATTGATTTTCATCATAACAAGTAAGTCACATAAATGTATTAACAAGAATTATTTTCATACATGACATTAAGTCAAAAAGTAAAATGGAATTTTAAAAACCATTGTTTTTTTTTTATTTGCACTTACATTAATAATTATGCTTATTTTTAAATATTCACTTGCTACTTCAGCAACTTTAATTTTATGATTATTGCTAATCATTCATTTAACCGCTTTATATTTATTGTCATTCTTTGAAATGGAAGGCCTACCTTTCCATTCTTCATCATAGAGAGAATCCTACCACTTTTAAAGTGATTAATCTATTCTTTTTATAGATCTTGCTTCCTTTTAAAAATCTGTCAGCATTCCTGCTGTATTTTATGAATAACCTTTGCTGGTTTCTCTCTCTCTGAATAAAAAAAAAAATTATCATTGCTCATACTTCCTCGGTGTAGTTAAACAAAGTTAAAAATAAAATAATAGTCAACAGTTTAAATGAGGTTATGATTTAATAAAAATTTTATCAGTACTGCAAGATATGCAGATATCCTACTTTTTTACTTTCTCTCATATAAAACTATTATCTGAAATATCATTGGCATAAATACTGTCAGGCATTTTAAAAAGTTTGGCAGTACTAAACATTTATACAACTTTTACAGAAACCTAGAAATCTCAAATGAAGTTTCTTCCTCCATCTTGTAAGAAATAATTTTTTTGTTATTTGTTTTTTTATTGTGGATGAATTTTAACAAAAGATTTCAAGTGATAAGAATTAAGGAAAATAAACTAAAAGTTTAAATGAATGTATTTTATATTACTATATGGTTAATAACTAAGATCTGACACCTGGAGAAAAATAGCTAGTTCAGTTTGTATATTTTTAAAATAGCACCATTTATAATTATATTTTTAAAAATCTGATGTAGACACGATATGACTTCCTTGTACATATATTAAACTATTATGCATAATTTTTGGCTGTACTTCATTTAAACTTATTACAATTTAAACTTAGAATTTTTTGCTAAGAAAATCCAAAAATAATATGATTCTAAATTATAATTTTCAATTAATATTAAATACTCAGTTGTTTAACCAGATCTATTACATTTGTAATAATGCATATTAAATTACATGAATACATATTTAAAAGTCACAAAATTCTATTTCGCTAATAACTTTTGATTTCTTTTTCTTTTTTTTTATTGTTATTGAATTATTATTTACTGTCAATTTTTTTTTTACAGTCATGGGTTAATAATTATTAATAAAACAATATATTTAAATTTAAAAAAAAGAAAAAGAAATAGAGTTGGATTCAAGCCATTGTGCCTTCCCCTTGTAAGATTCAAATATTTCATCAGTTAAAATTTATTTGGCTATAATTGGGAACCAGTGAAAATAAGTACCACTTATGATATATCGTTGAAAAGCTCTCAATGAAGGTTTATTATTGCAGTTAAGAAAAAGTCCAAAAACTAAATTTTTTTGGCTTTTTTGGACACTTTTGGTTCAGTCAATTGCAGTCAAAAGGAGAGTTGCACTACTAGATGTTACAACAGCCCTAAATTCAAAATTTCAACATCCTACAGCTAATTGTTTTTGAGTTATGCAAGATACATGCTTACGTACATATATCATCCCGAAACTAGTTACAATGGATTCAGGGATGATCAAAACAAATATTTTCACTGAAATTTGAAATCGTTTGCAATCACAATACTTCCTTTATTTCTTATAACGAAGTAAAAAATAGCATATGTAAATTTCTATCTTTTATTCACTATATCTACAGTGAAATTATGTTTTCTTATTTATTAAGTTACACTTTGCCTTAAAACTGTTGGAATCTTTTTTTCTTGTTTTAGACTAAATGATGTTACGTTTAGTAAGTTATTACTGAACGAGCTTTCCACAGAAGATGAAAATAAATTGATAGATGATATTGAAAAATTGCTTAACGTATTGTTGATAATACCACACATCGAGCCAATTTGTGAAACAGATGCACTAAAAGTAATTGAAGATTTAATGAAAACAATCTGTAATAAATTAAATAATTACGAATCAATGGATAATAATATAATTTCTAAATTATTATTTTTCCTTTTATGCTGTATAAAATGTTGTATTATTATTAAGAAGTATAAGAGTATTAAAGAATTTAATTTACCAGATATAATAGTGAAATCTTTGACACCATTAATTAAACATCCCTCACGTCAGCTGATTGTATTACATTGTTTAGATTTATGTATACAAGATAATAACGATATGTTTAGCGATGAAATAAAAAATGTATGTTGGGATAATTTAGTGGATGGTCTTTCATCACCATTTCATCAGGTATGTACGTCAATTATTTGAATTATATTATCTCCACTTTAAATTGATATTTTATTTATAGTACCTAAATGTATAATAAAGTTAATTTGAATATCTTCCTTAAGTAATAAAATGACTTTGCTTAAATTGGATACTTTCATAATATGAATATTTCACATGCTCTAAGGTTAATAGTACTTGTTTGTAAATATTAATTTAAAAATAAAACTTTCGGAATTGAAAAAAGAAATTTCTTATTAATGGTTATTTTTATGTATTAACAGTATAAATTACTTAATATTGGCCTTGAACTTTGGTTTTTATGAACAAACAATAGTACTAGCTGCATAGATCAAACAGAATTATTTTTTAAAGCCTTTTTTTTAGTTTCTTTTAATAAAATTAAAAATAAATTGAGAAATTTATGATGTATCTATATAAAATTGAAATAGCTTCTAAACAATTATTTCTGCTTAAATCTAGTTTTAAAAAACTATTTATTCCGGTTATGTATTTGATACTTTAACTCATTTCATTATTGTTTATGGAATCTTCCCTCCTTTATTCTCACTCTCTCTCTTCTCTTCTCTGCCAGTATTTTTTCCTGCAGTATAAAAGTATTTGTTGCTTCTCTTCTAAATATTTGTACAATTATAATAAGCTTGTTAATTTCATCAACTTAAATTATTTTCTTTTAAAATTAATAAATTGTTTTTTTTTTTCAAGAAATCCTTTTTTTTACTCTCTAAAAAATTGTTTTTTTACTTATTTATTTACTTTTATTTTAGTATTATTACTTCAAAAATACTATATTTACTTTTACTCAATTCACATATGAATTTCTCTAGTGCCTAGTGACCGGAGTTATTTTTCTGGAAAAAAAAATGTTTGTTTAATGTTTCATTGGTTAACAAAGCCCAGTGCATTAAAACTTATTATTCTAAATCATAATTTTATTTTAAATTGATCAAATCGATTGTTTTAATCTTTTTAGGTATGCAGTTTTTAAATTTTTTTTTATTTCTTTATTTTATCAAGTAAAAAGACATTTATACAAATGAAAAAAAAAAATGTTTAATCTATTGGCACAAATTAAATAAAATAAATTTGTTTAAAAATACTTTCTTAGTTTTAATGATTTTTATGTACTTTCACTTTTTTAGTGTTTCACTATCAGTACAAAACCTTGAGCATTGCTTTATGTATTATTGCTGCAAAAATCCATTTTTAAAAGTCAGTATAAGATTTCAAAAGTTGAATATTTGGTAGTAGGAGGAGAATATATTAGGATGTACAATTTTTTTTATTTACCTTTAACAATATTTAATAATGAAACTTATGTAGTATCTTATAGATGAAGGCAAGTGTACCTGTGTATGCTTTTTACTTAAAATTTTCAGGAAATGTTCGCTTATGAAAATGATCAAATGGATTAATAATGAAGAGGTTGACGAAATGATAGGGAAAGATGTTACATCTTTACCAGGAATCAAACTTCTGAAATAGTTCACAAAAAATCAAAGCCTCTGTTAATTATTATTAGAATTTTACATAACCCTCTTGTTACTTTATTAAAAAAAGCATTTTATGCATCTTGGTGCTAAATTATTAAGTCGTTTAGCCTGTTTGACTAAAAACTAATAGAAGTAAAATTTAAATTCACAAAAAAAAATAGATGTTTTAAAATAAAAATGTAAATATAATTTTTTTTTTTATCTATTGTCACTCATTACAAATAAATATTTAAAATCTGGTCCTTCTTTTTTGAATAACTCTGTAAAAGGAAGACGCGGAAAATCTCTAAGCATATAAATGTAAATATAATTGGACCGATTGATTGCAGAGTAGACCCCAGATCTCCTACAGTATTTTTCAGATTAATCTGCCCTATTTTATTATTATATGAAATAAACATGTACATCTAAAACTTAAATAGGTTTCATTACCACTGTTATTCTGAGGAAACTTCCATCTACTGAAGAAAAATTGTTACAAGAATGTACAATAAACTCCCCGTTACCTCAATTTGTAACTGCTCACTATAATGACCAATTTATAAAGAACCCTCTTAATTTACTTAAATTAATTATTGGCAGATTGCACGAAATGCATTATTTATTTTTATTTATATAACTTTCTACATGTAGTATAACTATGTTTTTACAGTATTACCACCTTTCTCTAAAAACTTAACCTACCCCACTGATGAATCTAATTCCAATATTGTTTTAACCATTTCATTTTTACTAAATATAGTATTTTTTTAACATTATAATGCAGGGAAATTTAACATTTTAAAATTGATTCTTTTTTATGTTACCAGATTTGCTTAGAGAATTTCACACCATAAAATACAAATACACCATCAATACAAATTTTTGATATCCTTGATGTAATTCATGAAATATCAATGTAGATTGATAACTTAATTAATTTTGTGAGATTTTATTTTTCTATTTTTACTTTTTTGGCCATAAAAATTAATTACAGAGTACATCTAATGGTAATCAACATATTAATTCCTTGAAATGAATATTCACATGGTTTAATTGGATGCAGAAGAAATTGTATTTTCTCTTAATATAGCGAAGGAGGCTGTCGTAATATTTATGCCAGTAGATTTGAAATATGTTATTTTTTTAACTACCCTTGTTTTATCAGTAATTAATTAACTGAAAGAATAGTTAATGCAACTTTACTGGAAGCTCCATATTTGAGTATTTATTATTTCTTTAAAATTATTCAGAAAAGATTTTCAGAAACTGATCTCCTTACATTTTAGGAGTGAGAACTTTATTATTTAATCTTATTGCTTGATTATGTGGATAAGAATATGTTCATTAATTCTCTGAACATTTAAGTAAAAAAAAATTATGAGAGCTTTAGTAGAAGTCAGAGAAACTCCTTTTTCTCTATAGGTTTTTATTTAGTTTACCAAGTTATATAACTTGCTAAGGGCATAGAACTGGCATATAGGAATCAGGACATTTCTGCACAAAAAGCCTTTAAGTTTGAGGTGTATAGAGGTTGACCAGCTCCTCAACCTTTATATTTCATTAGAGTACAGCTACATAAAAGTTTTAAGAATATCAAAATTATATTTTGGAGTAAATTTTTTATGTATTTACTTTTCAAGTTGTATCATACTTATTTAAGAAATATAATTTTTTTTTCTTTTTTTTTTATTAAGACTATATATATTTTTTGTGTTGTACATTTATTTTTATTATTGTTATTGTTATTTGAATAGGTTCGATTGTTGTGTGCAAACCTTTTATTGAAACTGATTGGTAATGAAGAAGATTATAAAATTATTAGATATTTAACATTTATTGCAAAAGCAGAATCTTTACCAACTACTGTGCATGATTATAGAGAAAAACTGAAAATTCTACAGAAGATAGAATGCTGTCCGGTAAGTCATACTCATATGTATGTATAAAATTAAAATAATTTAAACATAGGATTTTCTTCTTTTTTTTTTTTTTATTAGTAGAAATGTTAATCACTGAACTGCCTAATAAAACAGAACTCACCAGATGATAGATGTGTTACTCCTTAGATCATCTTTCAGGTTTGATTCCTAGTTACATCAGACATTAAAATAAGTAATAAAATTACTTAGAATTAATACCTAATATAAAAAAGAGAAATATTGCATTTAATCACTTTTGCAAATGTTTTAACTCGTACATAATTAGTACGTACTACACAACTTAAAATAATCATTTGCTTATAAATTTGTAATTTTTGGTAATAATGCTTAATTGCTGCCAAAGTAAATTAATCCCTTTTTCTCCTTAAAAGCTATTTAAGAAATATTTTATTTGTATTTTATCAATTTTAATATTGTTATTCTTTTATATTATGTATTTTTTTTACAGGCTGTAGTTGAAAGTAAATATTGTACGTTGCCTTTGCAATATTTATTGGGTGTCTTATATGTCAATTTTAAGTTGATGTGGGAACCAGTTACAAAACTTATTACATCTTACGCCCTTCAGCTACCAAAAAATGAATTTTGGCCAGTTTTCTATTCAAAACTTTCACTGGTTAAAGAAGAAATTAAAAATAAAAGTGATACTACTGTAGATGAATTATTTACAAGTAAGTTTTTTTTCTGTATTCTGTTAAGTAATGTTTCTTAAGGTTATTTCAATCAAAAATGTTCAATACGGTTTTTTTTTTATTAATTTAGCTTGTTCCAGTTATTGTTTTATGAATTATTTAGGTTAAGATGATTTGCATGATGAAATAGATGAAAAAATGATATCAGTGGTTGAAGTTGTAACTGAATCCATTAGCTAACCAATTATTTTCCAAATTGTTTATTCTTAATTGTTGTCATTTAAATCACTTTTGTGTGGATTTATTGTAGCAAGATCTAATTTCAGTTTTTATACAATAGTGATCTGAATAGTAGCAAAATCTTAAATGCTAAAAATTGATACATGATTATAAAACAATTTGGCAATGAAGTTGTTGATTGATGCGCTAGATTCATAGGGTCCATAAAGTACAACATGCAACTGAAATGTAATTCACACTGGAATGAAACAGAAATCTCACAAAGCGACAGAAAGGTGCTGCCATCTTGTAATTTAATTTCCCTACTACTAACATTCCAAAACTCATTGACCCATACTCTCTAATTTTTTGCCAGTTGCTATTGTTACAGAATCAAATATATACCTGCTACGTGAACACATCAAAAACAGCATACACTGATTGAATATTGTTTTTCCTTTTACTTCAGAAAAGGTAAATGAATGCTAGTGATATTTTTTCTCTGCAATCCATTGCAAAGCGTGAAATTCTACCATTACGGTTCATCACAATCAACAAAATTCAAAACACAACTCTGGCAAAAAATTCTCTTGACAGTGATCTGCAATTCCAAACATATGTAAATGACTGACTACCTGGAAGCCGGGTCGACTGTAAATTCTGGGCAATATATACATTAATATCACTTTATGTTTTATGTCTATTGTATTTGACAATCCAAGGAGGCAATAACTCTACGACACAATAATGCTTGGCCACAAACATTGCACTCATCTGCAAAGATCTTGTGAAGTTGAAATTTGAACGTATTTCATAGTCCATACTCACCAGATTTGGCATCCTGCAATTTTCATTTCTTTCAGCAGAGAAATATTAAGGGTATTCATTTCAGCACAGATGAACTGAAGGCCATGATGTCATGAATCAAGGAAATACCAACTGCGTTTTTCATTGACAGAATGAGAAAACTGGTTCACTGTTAGAAAAAATATGTATGTGTAAATAGTGGCTACTTGGAAAAATAAATATATGATTTTGTAGCAAATAAAATGTACTTTTATGCCATATTTGTTTCATTTGACTATCTCTTTTCATCTGCAAGTTATTATATTTTTTATTTTAGCCATCCTTCATATTTCTGATTTTATCATTCCGCTAAGGTAAATATTAAATTAATTGAGACATAAATGACTCAATAAAGATATTTATTTTTTAACACTACTCTATTGGGAAAATTATACAGCTTACTTTCTTTGTCTGAATTGTAACAAAAAAAAAAACTTGTTTTTTATGTTTATTAATATAATAAGACAGGATTAAATATAATAAGACAATAATATAATATAATATTACAATATTATTTATATTATTATATAATATAATAAAACAATAAATATAGTAAGACAGGATGTGTAATATGAAAGTTTCAAATGAATGACAGTACTTCATAGTTTGGCAAAAATATCTTGTTTTAATACCTACGCTGAAAGATGGTTGTTTGTTTGTATGTCTTTATAGTAAATTTTATTAATCTGGTGATTATGCATAATTACGATTTAATATATATAATCGCCAATGTTGGAGAATTTAATAGATATGTAGCAATTTATTTACTGATCACTTTACATATTTTCTGTATTATCATCATATTTTACATATTAAAATAACAACTCAACTATAAGAAATAATTATTTAATGTATTATTTAAAGAATCAAAACATTACTGTTAATTAGTCATTGTTAGCAAGCATAGGTTATGTTTGGTTAGATTATGTTGATTCCGTCTACTAACAAATCGTACATATCAACATAACCGCGCTCACTTTGCTCATTAATCTCTTCTAATTAATGTTAAATATACAAGTTATGTATATATATTGGTATATATTTATTAAATTCTCCAGTTTTGAAAGGCAATTGTATTTATTAACTGGTAATTATGCATAATCATCAGATTAATCAAATTTATCATAACATATTGACAGAGTACATTGTGATGATAATTATGGCATCAGACTGAACCAAGATCATTTCGTGATTTGTAAAGCATTAGAATATAAAAAGCCAATTAAAAAAATTTTATTCTGTTATATACTGTTCCTGTAATTGTTTACCTGTGATACCATATCAATAAATCATTCACAAAAAGTAAAAAAAACTAAATTCTACCTGAACAATTATTATTACTAACCTGTAGATTAAATTTTAAGCATTGTGTTTATAATTATTTTACATTGCTCATTTTGCTATTTACCCCTTGTTTGTTACGTCATCTGGTATTCATTGGTGTGTAATTCAGTTCATGTATGGGTAAATTAGTTTGTTTTTCATTTTATTGTGGCATCGTTTTCATGCACTTTGTAAATACTTTTTCTTTTCAAATTTATTATGGATAAAAATCTATGTCCAAGCAAAATTCATAAGTTTTTAGAGATTGGATATTTATCGGATCCTGATAGTGATATTTTTGCCAAAGATATATTTCCCATCTTTTTTTTAGAGAGCAATGATTCTAACGATGGAAGTATTTTCATAGAAAGCCCTATTCCTAATTAGATTACATTTTATCTGCTTGTAAAAGAATGCAAATGTCTCAAAAGAATTTCAGGTTAGGAACTTGGGTTTCCAGAGCTGGTCCACCAGTAATTTAAAATACATAAGGTCACAGAAAAGTACCAGAGTATTACCTATTGAAAATGCATATCTTTTTTATCAAATTTATTTGGATCCAAATTTTATAATAAAGCTAATAAATGTGCTTTTAAGGAAAAAATTAAAACTATTGGATCGCATAAAAGTTTCAAGACTGTAATTATGAGTAAATATTAATACATTTAATATGAAAATTAACAAAATTACTGAAAAAAATTTGTATATTTTTTCCAGTTTAACTTGGTTGTAGCAATTGGGGAAATATATGTCAGTCATTTCCCACTTGCATCAAGGTTTTCTTTTTTAATTCATAAAAAAAGGATAAAAATTGACTTGCTGCACATAAAAATATATACCTACATATAGAGTATTCTCCATTACTCAAATTTCCTAGGAAAGAGGTTGTAGTTCACCGCAAAACACTTTTTTTTTAATTGACCCTATTTCAAGAGAGTTTTGTTTTTGTTATCAAAACTATGGTATATAATAAATGAATCATGTCTAAAAATGGCATTTCAGTAATTATCAGGAATAAAATATTTTAAAATAGCACTTATATTGTGTATTAAAACTATACTATCAATTCACTAAATCTTTGGTACTCAATTTTAAATTAATCTTGTTTGGGGAAAATTATTATTTGAACTTAAAACATTTGTTATTTCTTTTAAACCAGCCAAACTGGACTAAGAATTAACAATGAACCAGTCATATAATACAAATTTTTTTCTCATAACATTTATGGGGATTATCCAAAAAAGAAAAAGAAAAAAATTAGAAACAGATAACAGTTAAAAATATGTCACAGTTATAAAAAAGCTTTATTCATTTTTTAATGCAGTCTTTATTTAAATTATAAAATTTATAACTTTATCATAATAGTTTTCCATATAAAAATTCATCACAATTTTAATCAGCAACTTAACCACTTAGATGTTTCATGTAAGCCTGTGAACTTATCATTGTTCAACTTGGCATAAAATTAACAAGAGACCATTCTTTTAGTGTCTAAAAACTCTCACTATCTTTCATTCTGTCTTCCATTATAACTTGTCTCTAGTCTTATGTGTTTTGTATTATGCGTTAGGTATTATTTGTACCTAAGATGTATTGACTTATATATGTTAACTATTAGGCATATACAAGTAGATGTGGGTTTTTGTAAAATTAGGATTATTGAAAATTTGCTACTTCAAATCCTAACTGTTATAAAAAAATGATAAAATACCAATTTATGATTAAAATATTAAATAAAACATTAGTTTAAAAATGTAGTAACATTTTAAAATATTATATTTACATAATTATTGTTTTACAGATACTGCTTTGAATGGTTTTTATTCTAAAATTAATTCACTTAATGATAAACCAGATCATTGGAACTATCGAAATATGTTATGGAAAATTATGCCTGAGTTCTCAGAAGTATGTGAATCTAAAAACAGAGATATTGTACCTTTGTTTATTTCATTTCTTGAGTAAGTATTTAACTTCTTTTGTAATCAGTATTTATCTAATATGTGTCTTCAGCATATGAATCTAAAACGGTTATTGAAGGACTCTACAGATAAAACTAATTTACTAGCTTAATAGAAACTTGTCTCATTGTTACCTTACAACCAAATAGAAGTTCCTGTTTTTGCATTCAATTTTCTATATCAATAATGTTTTGATATAAAAGCAGGTTTAAAAATTATTTTAGTTACCATAAATTATATTATATTGTAACATTTAATTGTTTCTTTTCAGTTTTTATCTTTTAGTACTTCTTTTTTGTGGTTAATTAAAATGTTGAATGTTTTAGAGAAGAATATTTCAGAACTAATGCTGATGTAGCCTCAAACTGGAATATTAAACTTAATCCAAAGAGTGATGAAAGTGAAGAACCTATGGAAATTGATGAAGATAGTACTAATGGAAATAAAATTGATGAAAGTAGTTCAAAGGAAATTGAAAATTGTGTAAATGAGAATGCATCTATTGAACTGCCTAAGTTTTCTCTTCCTGGAAAATCTGCTTCAAAGTATGTTATTGTATAATGTTTATTTCACAATAAATTTATAAAAATTATAAATTTTGTTTCATATAAAGTTAGAAATGGGTTTTTTCTAAAAGATCTTAATACTTTTGAGGGTGTCCTATGATTGAAAATTGATGAGAAAAGAAATTTTTCCTGATAATGTTGATTTTTTTTTTTAATTCAGTTTATAAATTTTTCGCCCTTATGGTTGACTTGCAGCAACCAAAAATATCAGCATTTTTACT
>JAAAKQ030012546.1:0-18254 GCA_010016005.3 Zanna intricata | reverse complement strand
AAAAATATGTATGCAATTTAAAAAAATTACATTTAATACATTTATAAATGTATAAAATTACATTCTATAAATAACATGTCCTGATATATTCGTAAACAATATCAAGCAAAAACTACTGTAGTAATAAACTAATGAAAATTTTTATACACGTTCCTCTTACGATGTAAGTGCATACTAAGAAGGATTTTTGAAATTCGAAGTTTGAAGGGTTAAATTAAAGTAACAATAAAATTTACTTTTTTTTTTTAATTTCTCGGTAACAAATGAATGTATCAACTTGATTTTTGATGTGTGTAGTCTTCATACGAGTACCATAAAACCATTTTCTAGATTTTACAAAAATCAATCTTGAAAAGTGTGAAGAAAGGTAAAAAACTTTTAACTAAGTTTGTAAATTTTCCCCATTTCCGAATATACTTAACGAGATATTCAGTAAATTTGGGTTTGAAAATACTCAGATAAATATCTAAAACCCATTTTCAGGTCTTATCAATTTCGATTTTTTGAGGGATGCGATAGTGTACGACGCGGCGGCTTAACCAACATAGCCATTAGTTTTGTTACTGTATGTGCGACACGATTGGATACACGATTTAAAGGTACTTTAGTCAAGTACCTTCGGTTACTTGACTAAAAAAAATATAAAATTAGAAAAAAAAGTTTTTAAAAAAAATTCAAACGAAGTAACATCAATTTCAATGTTTATCGTGAAACGCTAAGAACCGGGAAAAATAAAATTTTACCCTTACGAAATACCGATAACCAACTATAACTACTAGTTTTAAGATGGAAGCCGATTATTTTAAAACTTACATTCTTCAAATCGCTCGTAGTATCGGGTTCTGTACTGACCAAATTGTTGCTCTGAACAAATTACAATACACTGATAGTTTTTATTAATCGAGCAGGCTTCAATTTTTGTTAATAATTATTGTTTCCACAAACATGGGTTTAATGAACACAGGGGGTTCAGAAAGCAAAACCGTCTGTCTAGCTAAACATGACGCGGGGAAGCTGCGAAGGGATACTTATAAATATTATTTTAATTCCTATATATAAAAAGATATATTGTATTTTTATGTCAAACTAAGAAATCTTTTGTAATTTTAAGGTGCATTAAATTATTTAACCGTTAAGGATAAATCTAATATTATGCTATATTTAAGGGTAATTAATATTTTTATATAGTTTAAATATTTAAAATCACAGTAAATAAAATTATTTTGTCTCTCATAACAAAATTTTCTTTATATACGATTATGTTCAATGTGATTATACGAAAAAATTTTACTTCTCTTGTCTCTTTTTTCTCCACTAAAATAGCTCGAATAAAAAAAATTTAAGAAGATTTTATATTTACATCTAAATTGCTTTTTCTACACGTGAGTTGGAAAAAAAATTATTTAAAACGGAAAGGGGCGGTTTCTAATATAATGTTGGAAAATTAAACTTGTGTTAAGTTTTACAGTAATTTTATTACGGTTTTATTGTGTTACGTTTTAAATATTTAATATTTATTTATAACTTTAGTGGATTAAATATAAATTAGTGCTTAGTCATGTATTTTTTCACTGTTTAAGTTTAAAAATAAAGAGTTATTAAAATACAATTTTTGTATATTTCATATTTTATTAAAATGTTAAGTGGTATGGAATAAAATTCTGTAGTATATTTTGTGGTTTTCAACAAAAAAAAATTGTAAATTTTAATGTTTGCTACAAAGAAAATATTAAATCAAAAGTCGTAAAAATAAAAAGCATCAAATATAAAATTAAAAAAAAATGTATATATATATATATATATATATATATATAAATGTGTGTGTGTGTGTGTGTTTGTGTGAATATATATATATATATATATATACATATATATACACACACACACACATTTACACGAAATATATTGAAAGGAGATAATTGAAGGCTGATAGAAATTAATTGAAATTAATCAGGATATCGAAAAAGAATCAATTACATATATATCTAAAATTTATATTGCTACGTACTGTGGACATAGAAATGAAGAAAACATTGGCAAAATATACTTTTTTTTTTAATTGGTCAAATAAGTTATATTGAAGAAGAAATAGACGTAAATTTCAGGAAAGTTTTTTTTGTACTCCACAAAAAAAATAGATTTTAAGTCATTTGTCAGAGATGTATGTTCTTAGAAAATTAAAATGGTTTACAAGAATACTTCAATCAGATAAATATCAAAACATATGTAAATAAAAAAAACTTGCAAGTATTTAAAATAAATTAGCCAATTTTTTTTTCAGGTTTTGCTGTTATACGTTTTTGAGATTTAAGTTTTAAAAAGTAAGATAAAGAAGATAAAAATATAAACTGTAATGATTATAAAAATCAAATAATTGAATTAATCATGATATGGAATGAGGATTATTTTAAAAAAACGTCAGGAAGAAAAGAAATATTGACAGAGTTGTGCTGTTTAGAACAAGTATAGAAAAAGATAACAGTGTTAGTGGATGATATGAAGAAGTGAATATTGGAGAAGATGCCTGGAAATGGTAGGGCTGAAAACTGTAGAAGAATTGTTCTGAATCAATGAATTGATGAAAACCATTATAGAAATAAAAGATTTCATTCAAAATACCGGATCATCTTATTACGTGTGTTTTCAGTAAAATGATTTTATGAAAATAGAAATATTTAAGTAATTAACTTTTGTTTAAAATATACCGGAATCAACGAGAAAATTTCTACAGGGTTTTTCTTGCCTTCTACACTATTCATAATCCCACTCGTAAACTCTAAAAGATGGTTTATCTTTAGATACTGCTGCGTTTTAATGATATCAAAAAGGCCATTCGGATTTATAGTAGCTGTTATTTTGCAGTTATTTCTATTACCCATCAAGTAACGTATAATACAGATCATAAATTTTTAATATAGATCCCCTTAACTGCTCATCTATTTTGATACTAAACAATCTCAAAATAATAAAGATGGTGAAGGAGCAGAAGTTAATACTTTCTCTGTTATTTAGACGTTCTCGTCAACTATAGTTTCTCATAGAAAATTCTGTAATCGACAAAAGATAATTTCAGTTAATAATTAAGTAATTAATTATGATAATTACAATTTTTGTTATCAACAAAGGATAAAAATAATAATAAGTGAATTTTTTCTCATTTAAATAAATTTTAATATTAACTTGTTTTGTAAAGGTAACGTATTTTTCATGAAATAAATTTGTAATTAAAGTTTTAGAAAGAATTACAGATGGATATTTTTTTATATATCTACAATCTTGAAACTTTGATTTCATTTAAACAAAAAGTTTATAATGAAGGATTTTTGAATAAGTTAATTTTAGGCGTATAAAAATAATTTACATTTAGAAATTATGTAAGCCCATTTTTTTTTGTCGATAAGTTGCGAAGGAATGCATTTACGCACGCCCCATCGGGTCTTCATGGGTTGTGTCGGACTCGAACCGAAGACAATAGTTGTCCCAAGCTAGCCTACCTAGCGAACTAAAAAGCCTTGCTAGTCGGCTAAGCAGGCTCCAACGATGTAAACCTATTTAAAAAAAAGTTATTTTAACTATTATAAAATGTTTATGATTTTTATTTCTCCAAAAGAAAGTATCTTCATTTTATTTCAATCAAAATATTGTCTTTACCTATTCGTTATTATGTTTCGACTAATTTTTTATAGTTTAGTAATAATTTTTTGTCGTTTTTTGTCTAAATACTTAAACAAAAATAAATCATTTTATTGTAATTTATAGACACATTAGTAGTAAATAGTAGTTACTTTGCCTATCTGACTTTTTAATTTTTTTTTTTTGTGAAACTTCTAGAATAATCTGTTCATTGTCTATTCAAAATTATATTGTATAGTTGGTTAATTTTTCTGCTTTTTTTTTCTTCTTTATTTATTAACTGTATAAAATTTTAGTATATTTTCATACAATTTTAAGCAGCTGTTGTCTAAAAAAATTTTCAAATTTCGACTCAAAATCTTTATTATTATTGGTTTGTATCAATTCTTCACATCATTCTTCCTGTCTCTTAATTTCTCTTCATTACTTTATATTTTTCTCCTTTATTCTCTTTTTAATTTGTGCAAATTATTTGGTTCGCTTTTCTTCTTTTATATCTTTCCTTCTACAGATTTTTCCATAAGATTATTATTTCTATACAAATAATGAGTGGAACTGCTGATTTCTGCTTTTCATTGTTACATAATTTTTTTTTTTTAATGTACTCTTTCTATCAGCATCTTACTAGCAGGCTAAGGTAATTTTCACTCTTCTACAGGGGACTACATTTCAAAACTTGCAATTCTGTTTTGTCATATTTTCTAGTAACCCACTTTTTTCGAAAGATAAATCATCTTCTACACGTTGCATTTAGGTTATTTCTTTTGATAAACCATTGAAAGTGCCTTTATTAATGAGTATCTTTTGGTCAATTCTTTGTTGAATCGGGGATTCTTATGGGGCTAGAAATTTAACAGAAATTGGATACAGATGCGTTGTACTCCAAATTAAAATATTGTGTAGTACTGGAACAGCACAGTATAAGGTAATCCACGTGAGATATAGGTCTTATTTTTTCGGATTTATTTTTGCAGTAATATACTGCTTTAGTTAGACAGACAGAACGCGTACCACAGTGATAATGTACGGTCAACATTAAAAAAAACAATGGACTCTTCCAGTTTTCTTTTCTAACGATTGGTATCCTGGTCATAGCTGAAAAATATATCTTTATAACAAAATATTTGATTATAAAAGCTACGAAATAGATTTTGTAATGGTGTATTTATAGACCGTTAATTTAGTCCAAGTTAGTAAATCGCAACACAAAAAGCGAAGCAATCAGCTATAAAATTGTTTAATGAATCGAAAATTTGTCATTGGATCTATAGTACGTGAAAATATCTACCTGGGGATAAAATATACGTTCATGTTATATGATTGAACTAAACCTGTTGTAGTTTCACGTAAATCCTATAGATTAGATTTTAGAAGACTAATTTTACTGATAGTTTTCATCCGTTATGTTCTTCAACAATTAATTCATGTACTTTCGGACAAAATAAGCGATATGAGTACGTTTATAAATTATAAAAAATTTCTTATTTTTCAAGTTTTATAATTATCACTTCTTTTATTTTGCATATAAATTAAAAAAAAAAAATTACTTTTGACAGTATGAATGTAAAATCAACTTAATTCGGTAGTTAATTATTTTGTATTTGATAATCTTTTAGATTTCAATGTTGTAATATCTGTTTCTCCTTGTATTTTCATAGATTTGAAACATTTGTTATATTAGTGCACAAAATTATGTTTAGAGATATTTGACGCAATGTTATACCAAGTTTCCTCGTAGTCTGGTAACTGTTCAGCGATGTTTATTGCGTCATCCACACAGTCACGTCCAGCCACTTTATACAGACGTTTTTAACGTTGAAAATATTGACTCTGTCAATTCTGTTCTTCGCTTATTTGAACACACCACTTTTCTTTTCTTTTTCTTTAACCTACCCTTCCAATTTTCACCAACATCTGCTTTTACCTTAGTTTTTCATTTTTCATACTCTTTTTTTTGTATTATTTCTATTCTGTTTTTTATCTTACATTGATTTTTCTCTCGGTGAAGTTTTTTTTTTTATTTAACCAAAGCATTCATAGTATAGTGAAAGATACATTATTTTGATTTATTCTTCAAATATTTATCTTAAATTTATCAGGTTACTGAAACAAAAGAACTTGCTTTTTACTATATATAAGGTGCTGTTTCAGTCTTTAATTTATTTATATTATTATTCTCTTTACTGTTTAAATAATAATAATATTTATAACGATCGAATTACTACTCAATTACACTTAATTTTAAGCAAAATTACTTTGTCGTTATTAGTAATTGGCACTTGATGCAACCAATTCAGTAAAATTAAAACATCTTTTGTTTTTATAAAAAATTAAAAAACTGCTTAAAAATGTGCTATATTTCTTAATTACTTTTAGTCAATGCGGTGGGAAATTATACTGCGATCTTTCGTATTCTATTGTTATAATAAAGTGAATTTTGTTTTTGTATTAACTTCCTTGTCGTTATTGTGCAAGCAGCAGCTGCTGGTAAAAAAATTACAAACAGGAAATTATACTATGATATTGACAGAAAGATACCATGAAGAGTTCAAAAATTTCCAGAAGTGAAAAAAAATCTGGAGTACAGATTAAATGGAATCTAATGGTATTTTAAAGGAATTGCTAAAATCCGCTAAATCAGTTTCAAATGTATCAATTTCCATCCATTATTTTGGGATATCTGATTTGATATCTTTAAAGAAAACTTTTCATTACAATTATTTCTTCGATTGAAGGTCCTTTTTTTCCTAAAGTCAACTTCTTTCTTAAGCATCTAATTTATTTTCTGGACAATGATGACCTGATGTTTTCAGTAGATCCTTCAACTTCTTAGTCTTTTGACGACTTTGAGATTGATAAAAACGTTCAGTTAATCGTATTTACTCCCGAATATTCAATTTTTCGTTCAAAAAATTTAAGATTTAAAATATTACTTATTTTATGTAATTGTAAGTATCAGTTTAAACAATATTTGCTGTAAACCTATTTAAATTGACAGTGCGTACAATCCTTATAAAGACAAACATTTCTTCTTGTGTTGTATATGCAGCTTATAATTATAAAATCAGTATCTTTAAACAGTAAAAATTTTTGATTCATGAAAAAAAAAATTAATTTTGTAAAAATAATCTTCTATCAAATTATCTGTTTTTCATTTGATTATTGTATTATTCCAATATATATATATATAATTTTAATTGAAACATTCGGTTTGAATCAGCAGATGTACTCGTAAATAGATAGGTTGGAAATCTTAAGAAACAGTCTGTATCGATTAATATCGATATTAGGTACTAATATTGTGCCGGCCTCCGTGGCTGAGTGTTAGCGTCTCAGCCTTTCATCCGGAGGTCCCGGGTTCGAATCCCGGTCAGGCATGGCATTTTTCACTCGCGCTACAATTCATTCATCCCATCCTCTGAAGATATACCTTAACGGTGGCTCCGGAGGTTGAAAAAAAAAAAAAAAAAAAAACTACTTTTATAACCGTATAAAATAAAATTAATAAATTGTGAAACGTGAAGTATAATAAAGGAAAAGCAATAATAATAAAAAAAAAAGATTTCTTACAACGTAAATGTTGAGATTTGATTCGATTAAATTAATTATTTCAGGAAACTAATGTATTTTTTTTTCTTTTTAAAGTAACCCGAACAATATTCTTTTTTAACGAGTGAGGGATTTTCAAAAACCGATAAGGTATTATCACTCAATTTATTTTCATTCTGCATCGCTGTACTAAATCGCATTCTCTTACCGAATTTGTTGGTAAATCTATGTATGCGCATGCGTGCATTTTGTTTTTCAGTTCGGGAGGTCACAAATTTAATCTTGTAGAATTTTATTTGGTGTCTCTTGATAACAATATAACTATTTTTCTTACTGTAAATATTTTTTGGTTAGGAAATAAAATACGCTGTTTACGATAGATAATAACAAGAAATTTTTTTATAGCCGCATGGAATGGCTTTGAGCTGGATTGATTTACTCTTGGTTGAAGAGAATAAAGGAATTGTAACTATTTTATGGGACTTATATGGAATAAATATTTGTGAAAATCTCAATAAAATTCTTTTAGGAAGTACTGTATTATAAAACTCATATACTCTTTTATAGTTTATGTAATTTTTATAACCTACACAACACATACAATTTTTAATTTAAAAATAATTTAAAGGAATTCTTTGCCGGATATGCAGTTAGTAAGGAAAAAACCTTAAACGTGAGCTTTTTCTCTAGTAAGAAATTTCACTATTTGGAAATTATTTAATTAAATTATAAATTGTTTGGAAAAATTTCAATTACAAATATGTTGCTTTAAAAAGATAAAAATAATTTCACTTTATTATAACCAATTATTTATACTCTTGATTTAATATGAAACTCTTTGAATAAATTGAAATAACATTTTATATTGATAATAATCTATAAATTTTTTTTCTATTAAAGGGAGTGATTGTACTTTTGTGTGGACATTTATTGATTATTTTTCTCAATTATACAATTAATAATACGTAAAGAAAACCTTAGAAAAACTTATATCTTGATATCAAGCAGGTTTCCGAAAATATCATTCGACAACCGATCAAATGATTAACTTAGAGAAACTCATATATTACAGCTTTATAACAAGAAAACATTTTGTCGGAGTCTTCTTTGACCTGCAGAAGGCTTTTGATATTACCTGGCGTTATGGAATAATGCTTCAGTTACGTGAATGGGGCTTTCGTGGCAATCTGCCAATACTACTTAGCAACTACATGAACAACCGTACTTTTCAAGTCCGAGTTAACAATGAATATTCAGCAGAGAAAATATTAGAAAATGGCATACCGCAAGGTTCACCGTTGAGCAGTACCTTGTTCACGATCGCCATCAGCTACCTGTTATTAGCGACTCCAGCCGAAATCAGCAAAAGCGTTTATATAGATGATCTGGCAATTGTATATTCCAGCAATCGCACAACTATGGTGAAATATAAATTACAACGTGCGATAAACGCACTAAAGTAGCGAAGTATAATGGATTTAAATTTTCACCAGAAAAAACGTGTTTTGTACACTTCTGTAGGAAGAGAATTCCTCACTGAAGTCCGGTATTGACAATCGACGATCATCCGAATGAATACTAAGATAATGTCCGATTTCTGGGTCTACTTTTACACAAATCCCTCACATGAGGACTACATATACAGTATTTGAGTGATAGATGCAAAAAAAGCCCTAAACATTATTAAATGTTTATCCAGTATCAACTGGGGCTCAGATAATGATATATTACTAAGACTGAATAAAGCATTGGTTCAGTCGAAACTTGACTACGGATGTATTGTATACTCAACCGCCAGAAAGTCGCACGTAAGAAAGTTAGACGTTACACACAACAGCAGAATAAGGTACGCCACAGGCGCATTCCGAACAAGCCCGACTGCTAGCCTAATGTCAGAAGTCGGAATAATGCCACTGCATTATAGAAGATAGATCCTATTACTAAGATATGCAGCAAATATATGGGCCTTTCCTGCCCATATAAATCATAAAGCATTCAACAATCATCATTTAACTGCATTATATGAACGTCGTGCTACCCATTCCAGACCAGCCGGAATACGGTATCACGAATTGGTAAGGAAATAACAAAATTGCACTACCGGATACGTTAGCAATTTCTACTAGAGAGATACCGCCCTGGCTTTTGCCAGCGGTAAACGCAAGATTGGATCTCTCCTATGAGAGAATAAAAGATAAGCCAGCAGTGATCATCCAACAGGAACTTTTATCAATCGTCAGTAGTTACGATGAGTACATTAAGATTTATACTGACGGTTCTAAAACCGAGAACGGTATTGGATACTCCATATATGTAAATGGAGAAGCCCATTTTTGTAAGCTGCCAGATAGGGCAAGCGTTTATTCGGCAGAACTCACTGCCATACAGTAAGTTCTTCGCTATAACGAACATTTTTGCTCATATATTCCGACTCGTTGAGTGCGCTTACTGCAATTCGGAACAAGAATATTAAGGATGTCCTGATCGCTAAAATCCTATCTATTATATATATTTTAAATAGACGAGGACAGCGATGTGTTTTTGTATGGATTCCTGGACATGCTGGTATTACAGGAAACGAAAGAGCAGACGAAGCTGCCAGAATGTCGTCTGTAACAATTTGGATGCTATACCTGTACGAGTGGCTGACATAAAGAATCGTCTAACAAACATAATTAGAACGTATTGGAATAATGAATGGAGAGGATTGGATACTAAATTAAATGACGTTAAATCCTCTCCATACAAATGGAAGAGCGACGCAATACTGACTCGCCGTGAACAAGAGGTGGTGACTAGACTTAGAATCGGTCACACGCGTATAACAAATTCATATTTGAATCTTGCGTAACTCAAAAATGGTTAGCCATAGGATGTTGAAATTTGGATTTAAGACTGTTGTAAGTCCTAGTTGTGCACTTTCCCTTTTGATTGCAATCGACTGAACTGACTTATGACGTCTGAACCGAAAGTGTCCAAAAAAAAGCCCCAAACCTAAAAAAAACTTAGGAATATAGACTTGGAAATGAGATATCTACTATGATACTAGATATTCACTACCTATATATATGTATATATACAGTACTTTTATGTAGTTTTTATAGCTTTACAATCAGATGTCTTGGAAATTCGTAGACACCAATAACGAACAGTTCAGTAATAAGAGAAAATTAAATCATTTTTTTTAACGTGTCTTTAATTTACTATGCCTTTAAAAGATTTACTTTGTATTTTCATTCGGGTAGGCCAAGCTAAAAAAATTCTCACGTGTTATTAATTTTAAATATTTCTCACTACTTCGTATATGAACACAGATTGCTTGAATTCCTTTACAGATTTATGAAATTGCTTGTATTAGGTACGGTTAAGATTATAATCAAATCATAATCTCATTTTATGAGTTTTATGTTATGTGAGTAGAAAATATACCTCTTGAATGTAAAACGTAAAATAAAATGTATGACTAACTTTGAAATCATGACCTTCTTGATGTTATGGCTTTTATTTATCGCCGGTAATCGAAAACCCGGGATTTTAATTTAAAAGTTACTGTAATTTCTTATTGAGTCACCAACACATCCAACTACGATGTTGTTTTAGTGAATTTTCACAGTTATGGTTAACATAATCAGTAGCATTGTACTTAATCGTTTAGTACGATTTAACTCCGTCATTTTTTTAAATTTACTATGTTTAGAGCCATATTATTTAGTAACTATGCCCAGTATTTCTTTCAATTTTTTTTAAGGTATGCTTATATATTAAATACTTATTTTAAGAGTTTCATTTTCTTTAAGTATTATAACGGGTGAAATCTTTATTAGTTAAAAATTCTGGCCATTTCCCTAGTATTTGCTCAAATTTTTTTTGTTTTAATTTTATTTTTCATCCTTTAAAACTTTCATTTGTAAGGAGATAAAATCATATTTTCTTTCGTAGCTGTTAAAAACTATAAGTTAATTTAATATATCAAATGTTATAATTAATTGGTAACATTTGTGATGTTAGTTAAATGTAATGCTATAGTAAAATGTTCTGAACCATGAGCATTAAATTAGTAAGTATATTTTGCTAAATTCTTTTCAAAAAATGTCTTTACCCATATTAATAAATTTTCTTTAAAATACGTATAGGTATTATTTATTTATAGGTAATATATATTAATGATTTTGCATAAATGATTTATGACTAATACCATAAATGTGATGGTCACTTCATACCATTATATTTAATAGAAAATGAAACAGAAATTAGCCCAGTTATGTCTATCTCTTCAGTAATAAATCAGAAACTTGATTTAAATTCAAAACTTGAGAATAGCCGAACCGATTTTAATTAAGTTGATGAATACATTTAAACTAAGTTTGAATTTTAACAATGCATTAACTTCAAATATTTAGAGGAGTCTATCTCTCTCCGTTAAAAGATATTTTCATTTACTGTTCAGGACGTATTTTAAATATTGTGATTTTTTTTATTAACATTGTACGAAATATCACATTTTTTATTTTTCTGTAATATTTCTTCTTTTTAATGATTCGTACATTTGAGATTTCATTCTTACTGAAAATGTCAAACCGAAAAATTAAGCAAGACTAAATTATTATTATTAAGAAAAAGTTTCTAGAAATTTGGTA
Source organism: Zanna intricata (assembly GCA_010016005.3). Classification (NCBI taxonomy): domain Eukaryota; kingdom Metazoa; phylum Arthropoda; class Insecta; order Hemiptera; family Fulgoridae; genus Zanna; species Zanna intricata. The sequence continues at coordinate 6,435 of JAAAKQ030012546.1, read as the reverse complement.
AAGAATTAATTGTGAAAAACTCAATTTAAATATATTGTAAACGAATTATTCATTAAGTTTTTTTAAATCTCAAATAGGGGTCCGGTATGACTCTCAGAATTCATTTAGTAAATAATTCTCTGGTAGAAGAATTAAAATAAAAAAAAAGTTGAAAAATAAATAAAAAAATCAAAGAAAAGTAAAAAAAGTTTTTTTTTTTCAAGTTATAGAGGTTTTATTATCCAAAAAGTTAAGACAAAAAATTTAATTTCTGATCTCCATGGTTGAGTGATAGCGTCTCACCCTTTCATCCGGGAGTCCCGAGTTCGAAACCCTATCAGGCGTGGGATTTTTCATACGCTACAAAATTTCCGTTTCATATTCCCGTACTCAGGCTTTCTATGGTGAATTAATAAATAAAAAAAAATATTAATAAAAAAATTAAATGTAACGTTTAAAGCGAACTGAAGAAATTATAACTACGACATAAATTTTTGGCTACACATATTTCTATCAAGTTTTTTCGGTGAACCTGTGACTAGTTCTAAGGTTTGTGTAATATATGTCGAGCTGAAATTACATTGTTAAATGTTTTTTGGAATTGGAAAGATTGTTCAAGTTGAAATTCCAGTTTCACTATGTTGCAGCCATATTAAATGGCATACTGAAAATATCCAAGTCTTGTTCAATAGTTTTGAAGTCTTGACCTGCGTTCAGATTCATCACGGAGTCTTCTTCCTCTTTCCTCATAGCTCAAAAGTTTGTCTTCCATCACTGGAACTGTATTCTTTTACTTGGAAGTGGGATAGTTGTTTCTTAATTAGCTGTTTGGTAAATATAACTAGTTGCATTTTAAACCCTCTGAGGTGACCCCAGTTATCGTGAATAAATTGATTTCTTCCTTGCAGCTTAACATTCATCTTATTCATGACTCGCAAGATCTGTGAAAAATGCCAAGTCTGAAAGCCATGCTATACTTTTCAGCATTTTACAGCCTTCAAACATCTTTATTTCACGCATGAATGAAATTATTTCCTCTTTCAGCTTCCAAAATTGCTAGAAGATGAGTTCTGCACTATGCCACCTTACTTCAGTGTAGCTTAGCGTATATGAGTGTATTCAGAATGCATTGAGTCAAGAAACTCTTGAAATTGTCCTTGAGTAAGCGTACTGGCAATTAATGAACAGAATGTGTGACACAATGATAATACAACTTTGTTTTCAGGGTATGTTTGGTTAAATATGCCTACAAAACCAGATTTCGTCCGTGTCTTATTAGATGCTCCATCAGTCGTAATATTGCATATACTAGTTACGGGTACTTTCAAAGTTAATAAACCTTCTTGAAATTCCTGAAAAATATCTGATGCTATTGACGTACCCCTTAATAATTGCATACATGCAAAACATACTGTATTTCTTCTGTAATTAAAAAATTATCATCAATACCTCTTATAAATAGTAATAACTGAGCAGTACCATTTATGAGGAGTGCTCTTGTCATTGTAATAGAGCAGAATTTAAAATAATTTTTAATTCTAGTTGTGACAATAGGTGTTTATCTATTGTTTTTTAAATTCTAAAAGTAATTGTTTTTCGAGAAAAACTGAAACTCTTAAAATACTTTGTTTTGTCAGGACACAAAATATCACATACTTAGAGTATGCAATGTTTCAGAAACTCCCCATTAGAAAGAGCTTTGTTACTTTTAGCAATACTGTATGATGCAACATAACTAGCACGTGTAGCACCGTTTTGAGAACTATTTTGTTGTTTAAAAATAATTTGCTGACCTGAGAGCTTTTTACGTAGATATTCAGTCATGGCTTCATAACTGCCATTGTTATGCTTAGATGTAAAGTGCGAGGAATTGTTAAAATCTTTGTGGACGGTCACAATTCCATTACAAATAAGGCATAATGGTTTATCCTTTAAAGCTGTGAAAAAGTATTTCAAAGTCCTCTCATCTTTAAATATACGGCATTCTGAATCAACTTTACGTTTTTTAGTTGCCATCATGGCAAATCAGAAATATCTCACAAATACTCACTACAAAATATCAAACAATAATAACCGCCAAGAGTAGCCGAGATAGTATTGAGAACTATTGCATAACCAGCCACTGACTAACTGAGGGTATTAGGCCGTTAGATGGCGGCTGTAGTGGTGGGGATAACACGAGTTAGTCTGTCGAGCACTCTACTGATGTGAACGCTCTGGCGCTGTTCCGTGACCTACCGCTCTCCGCTACCCTTGTGAAGAATATTGACACAGAAAGAATACGATACGAATGTGATGTACGAAAAGAAATGCATGTACATGTTTGGTTTAAAGAACTGATCAGAACGTGGTAAAGAGTGTGTGTGTGTGTGTATGTGTGGCCATTCAGAATCGAGTTACGAGCCATTAAATAATATTATATGTGCTTTGTTTTGCAGTAATTTGCTTTATGCAGCGTATGCTCCAGTAATTTTTTATGAACAGAGTATTTTTTTACGAAAGTTGTAGAATTTATTTTTTTCCTTTTCATCATCATTAAGAAATATATAACTTTATGCATGTTCTTCCGAGGTTTAAGATATATGAATTTAATAGAGTTGAAATACTGAACCATCTTAAATATAAAATAAACTTAATTATTTTGAATTTTATACTGAATGGAAACAATTTGTTTGTAATTCATAGAATCCGCCACTAAAAAGAGGATACATTTTTTCTTTTACACTATTTTTTCTTTTGTGAGGATCTCACTTATAATGATAAATATTACTTGCATTTTCAGTGGATTTGGAAAAATGTGGAACAGTATAATTAGCTCAGTAAAGAAAGCTGTATAAGAAAAATTCACTCTTTGCTTATTCTAGTAAGCCTGGCAAAGGATGTTCGTTTTTTAAAATGGCTATACCATTTTCAGGAGTGATTGAATTGTTCACAACCGTCATTGTTAAACAATATTGCAATCTAAATAAACACTGGGAAATTCCCTATTTTTTCCTTTAGCAAAAGGTTTTTAGCCTTTTCTCTTTTAATTTCCTGTTGTTTGATTTAAGAGTAATTCCTTCATCGAATTTCAACTATATAAGTAAGCCCTTGTAAGATGTCTTTTTTTGAGTTATATAGGCCATAATAAATTGTTTTAATAGGTATTCATAATTTATCAGTTTTGCTTCAGTAATAATAATAAATGTGTTTTATTTTTGTTGCAGGTAAGAAATGTGAATTATTAACTTAAAAGCTATTTTCTTCAGAAAGTAAGTCAATTTAATTTATTATCTATATGGATATTCACCTACATAAGATATTAAGATAAAAATTAATGAATAGAGAACTCTCTCTCTCTCTTTTCCCCTTCTTGAGTATGCTTGTGTATATACATCCACTAATTACCTTTTCTTTTTCGTTTGAAGAAAATCTGTAGAGCGTTTTTGAAGTTGATGAATAGCTCAGTTAAAGCTTTGATATGTGTGACATAACAAACTAATCCCTTCTAGTTGAACTATGCTTAACTACTAGAATCCCTGCATACTTTTTTATTGTTTAAGCAAAATGTTACTAGGGTACTGAAGTTTATAAGTACCATTACTGATGATAATTTAAGTGTATACAGATTAATTTCTCTGTAGCATACCAGTTACGGTACTGGTAAGTTTCAGTACCATGGTAACACGTTTTAAACAAAAAAAAAAAAAAAAAATTATACAGGAAAGTAGTATCTGTATACAGATGAATTACGTAGTATACAAATTACTATAGCGATTCTGGTAAGCTTCAGTTACATTGTAACATTTCTTTTAAACGTTAAAAAAGTATACAGGATAGGATTTCATGTCTCTGTACAGTCATCGTGTACTACGTCTCAAGATAACCATTGATAACAAAGTGTAATTGCCTAAGCTTGTGAAATAATGAGGGTTACTTCAATTATTTAAGTAAACGGAAATTCATTGATTTTGATTTCTTATTCCTTTTTTTTACGTTTCTTCTATGCAATTTCTTCTACTATTATTTCATTATTTCATTGTTGTTTACCCATTGTTATTCGATTCTCCTGAATCGATATTTTTAATCGAATATTTTCTTTACATTGTATTGTAGTTCAAACTGGTAGTAGTTTTTACTTCACAATTATATGTATCAGACTCATCGAAGTTTTTCTAAGTATATTACTCGATTTACTCCCCCCCCGTCACTCACTTCCACTCTCCCCCTCATTCTCTCTCTCTCACTCTCTCTGCCTGTCTGTCTGTGTGTGTGTTTATAATTATATATATATATATATATTTTTTTTTTTTTAATAAAGTATGAGCCTTGCAAAACTTTTAAGAATAAGAAAACACTTAGCAACTGTTGTTTACAACAAATTTTATTAAAATCTAAAATTATAAATCTAAGATTAGACTTCATCAGAAGATTCTGATGAAGTTGTGTTAAAAATAAATGATTAAAAGAATTTATGAAGAATTAAAATAAAAAATAATAACATATAACAATTCTTGCAAATGAGTATAAAACGAGTACTTAACGTAAAAAAAAAAAAAAATGTATAGATTATTTTCATTTGGAAGTTAGCGTAAAACAATGTACCACTAAAAAAATTCAAGTGAGATTGCTGCAAATCGCAGTAATTGCTGAAAAATCGAAACGTCGGAAATCGAACATTAGCTTTTAAGTAAATGTTTTGTAACCAGTTTTTTACCTTTATTTTTAAACAAAAAATCGTTTACTTAATTCCCTGCGAATTTATTTACGAATTTTTTTATTAATTATTTTAAAATATATTGTATTTTTTTTTTTGTATTATTTACAAAACACTTAAATTAGTCTACAGCTTTTTAACTTAGTAACATGATAATTAATTCAAAGTATAAATTCTCGAAGTATTTTGTAGAAATATATATTATTGTAGCCATGAAATATAATTTAAAAAAAAAATGTAAAAGTTTTTGAAAGGAATTTTAATTGTTTTATTGTTTAGTACTGCAATATTATTTTTTCTTATACGTAAAATAATTACATTCCGTTATTTTGAATTTTAACCCTTGACATGCGTAATGACGTTATGAAAGATGAGTAGCTTCAGCGACCAGTTATTTACCTCTACAGTATATACTATAATTTCTATGTGTGTGTTTGTGTAGCACGAGCAAACTTGTGTTTGTATATCTAATGAGCAAGGGTTCTCCTGCTTTGCAGGATTACAACCCCCCCCACTGTGAACACCGACGGGAGGTGAATTACTCTATGTGCCTAGAAAATCTTATTCATTACGTACTCCCTAAACCCGGTGGTATTTCTTGGGCCGCATCGCATTTAAAACTCGCTTCATCTAGACGGTGGCAAAACAGACGGTACTTTCCTCTTTCTCCTTTTTATCCCCTATTTACTCATTTCTTCTTCCCATTGCTTCCCTCTTTTTAAAGCAGAAACAAATTTAATCGTAGGCCTACAATTCTTTGTTATTATTGTGGTTCCTTATTCACATATATATATGTAGAATTTCTTCGGTGTCACATTTTATTCAGTAAATAAAATAACCTTATATGTAATTCAATTTACGCGTAACTGTACTCTATATTTGTACTGTGTAACAATCAGTTTGCTGTCTTAGTTAACAGCGGAATCCTCTTACAGTTACGCCTACATAATGATCTAGTTATAATAACGTTTTTTATTTATAGTATTTACATTTATACATTCTTTATTTTTTCGTTAATAATTTATTACACATAAAAAAGGAAATTATTCAAAACAGTTACCAAAATAAAATCTTAATCAGAAAATACGTTTATTAAATTCCTTCACAAAAACATGAATAGCTAAAATTAGATTGTTATTTTTTTTTAATAATTGAAGAACCACGGTTTGATGGAGTTTGTATGATTATTGTTTAATAATAACATTAAGAATCCATTTTTTTTTTTGTAAACATTTTATACACAATTTTATTTGTTACGTAGTAATAAAAAATAAATAGTAAAAATAAATATAAATAAAAGAAATCCAATTTTCTCTTTTGCGAAATAAAAAAGGGATTTATTTTTTTAACTGTGCTCGAAGTTTAAATCTGTCAGGCGTATGCTCTCCATTTCCTGTAACTGGACGTCATTTCAGAATTTACGGAACTGGTAGATTTTTATATATCAGGTAACCTTACTAAATATGCATTTAAAAAAAATGTATAAATTGTTAAAGCGGTCGTTTGTGCTGAATTGAAAATAACACCATTGTTTGTTATTCTTCTCAGAAATACAAATAATTTTAATAACAATTTTTTCGTTGAATTTATTCTTTTTTTTATTACTTTTAAGTTTATTACATATAAATATAATGAAGAGTATATCTTTAGCAATATTTTATGATTTTATATACAGGATGTATAAAAACTACACGGCAATCTCTCGGAAACGGATTCTATATCTAAAAATAAGAAAAAAGTTTCCAATAAACATATGCCTG